>CM069602.1:2782500-2980000 GCA_035771175.1 Paratinospora sagittata | reverse complement strand
CCAAAACCCGTGCCAACTCCTTTGTTACTCTTATCCCAACACCCGCATTGTCTCAACAATACCTCTCAAAGTATTCGGGTGCTCCGTGTTTGTCCATGTGCATCAACAACACCGAAGTAAACTCGACCCCAAAGCACTCAAGTGTATATTCCTTGGTTACTCTCCAAACCAAAAAGGGTACAAATGCTATTCTCCTATTACCAAAAGACTATACACTTCCATGGATGTTACTTTCTTTGAACATCAACCTTATTACCCCAAATCTGATATTCAGGGGGAGAATCTCATACAGGAATACCAGCTTTGGGATATTGATGCCACAACATCCAACAACTACCCAAGTTCCCCAAGTTCCCAAGTCACCATCCCTCCTATCTCAACTACTCCTACTCCAAACCAAAGCCACCAAACAGAAACAAATTCTGATTTGGAAAATTCTGAATCTGAACCTGAAAATCCTCCATCTTCAACTCCTGAAAATCCTCTACCTTCAAGTCCTGTCCAATGTCCTAAACCTGCAATCAATGGTGAGTTCATTGTATATTCTCGGAAGAAGAAGATCCAAGAGGATGTTGAGCAACAAGCACCTCCCAAGCAAAGTCAAGAATCTGACCCGAGTGCAAGAAACCATGAAAGTTCACCAGGTAACACTAGCTCTGAATTCATCACTAGTGAGTCTATTGCTAATGACCTTGACTGTCCCATTGCTTTAAGGAAAGGTAGGAGGTCATGTACCAGTCATCCAATCTACAATTTTGTCTCTTATAAAGGGTTGTCACCTAGCTTCCAAACATTTGTGGCAAATTTGAACAAAATGCAAATTCCTAACTCCATCCAAGAAGCCATTTCAATTCCGGAATGGAAGACTGCAGTATGGGAAGAAATGCAAGCACTAAAGAAGAATGGAACTTGGGAGATTTCAGACCTACCGAGTGGGAAACATCCAGTAGGATGTAAATGGATTTTCACTGTCAAATACAAGGCTGATGGAAGTGTGGACAGATTTAAAGCGCGGCTGGTTGCAAAAGGGTTCACTCAATCCTATGGCATTGACTACCAAGAGACGTTTGCTCCAGTAGCCAAATTAAACACCATTCGGGTACTACTATCATTAGCTGCCAATCTTGATTGGCCTCTCCACCAACTTGATGTGAAGAATGCATTCCTCAATGGAGACCTTACAGAAGAAGTTTATATGGATATTCCTCCCGGCTTTGAAACCAAGGCAACTATGAATAAGGTGTGTAAGCTCAAGAAATCCCTTTATGGACTGAAGCAATCTCCAAGAGCTTGGTTTGACAGATTCAACAAAACAGTGAAGAAGTATGGGTACTCTCAGTGTCAAGCTGATCACACTTTGTTTGTCAAACACTCAACCAAAGGAAAGTTGGCAATTCTCATTGTATATGTAGATGACATCATCTTAACAGGTGATGATGAAGATGAATTGATCAAGCTCAAAACCCTACTTGCCAAAGAATTTGAAACCAAGGATCTTGGGAGCCTAAAATATTTCCTTGGAATGGAAGTAGCCCGGTCAAGCAAGGGAATCTCAGTGTCACAAAGGAAGTACGTACTAGATCTACTTAAAGAGACGGGAATGCTTGGGTGCAAACCGGCTGAAACACCCATGGATTCAAGCACTAAAATTGGAGCTAATAAGGACAATATTCCAGTGGACAAAGGAAGATATCAAAGACTTGTTGGGAAGCTGATTTATCTCTCACACACCAGACCTGATATTGGGTTCTCGGTTAGTGTAGTCAGTCAATTCATGAATGATCCGACTGAAGAACATATGGAAGCTGTCTATCGGATACTAAGGTATCTTAAAATGACACCAGGTAAAGGCTTGTACTTCAAGAAAAACACAAGGAAAGATGTTGAAGTGTTTGTTGATGCTGACTGGGCCGGATCAATAACGGACCGAAGGTCAACATCTGGTTATTGTACGTATGTGTGGGGAAACTTAGTAACATGGCGAAGTAAGAAACAATCGGTAGTTTCTCGAAGCAGTGCAGAATCAGAGTTCAGAGCTATGGCACTCGGAATTTGTGAGGGAATATGGCTAGAAAGGCTAATGAGGGAACTAGGAATCATCACTTCTGAATCAATGAAGGTATTTTGTGACAATCAGTCAGCTATTAACATTGCAAAGAATCCAGTACATCATGACAGGACCAAGCATGTGGAGATAGATCGCCACTTCATAAAGGAGAAGATAGAAAATGGGACAGTTAGTCTGCTATACACACCGACAAGTCAGCAAATAGCAGATATCCTCACTAAAGCTCTACCAAGGAAGAATTTTGAAGATTTGAGTATCAAGCTTGGCTTGATTAACATCTACGCCTAGCTTGAGGGGGAGTGTTGAAATACTCAATCCCTGATTTTCAGGGATACAGCTGCTGCTGTCAATCCCTGATTTTCAGGGATACAGCTGCTGTTTTTCAGGATACAGTTGCTGATTGTTGAAATACTCAATCCCTGATTTCAGGGATACAGCTGCTGCTGATTTTCAGGATACAGTTGCTGATTTTCAGTATTAGTTGTCTACATTAATTTAGGAATAAAGAGATTCAGGAAATCCCTGATATCTCTATTAGTTAGTTTCCTATTTTACTAGTTTTCCATTATATATTCAGACTGTACAATGATCATTTAGACATATGAGAATTATTTTCTTCTCTAAATTCAACAAATTTGATTATGCTGCAAGGTATTGTAACAATAACTTCCTTAGTGAAAAGATATCTTTAACAAAATATTAGCCCATTTCGGATTTTAAGTTAGGACTAGCAAACCAAACTGTATATTATAATTAAATCCCTTGTGTTTTTTATATTGACTTATATATATGTGCTTTTATAAACGTTTTGTATCATATGTGCAAATCTTAAATGTTTTGTTTTGTTGTAAAAATAAAATAATGAAAGACACAAAGATGTAATTTGGTTCGGCTCTAAGGCCTACGTCCACGGGAAAAGAGAGGGAATATTTTCTTATTCTTGATGATGTCTTAATGGAGGGACACCATATATATATAGACATACAGGGCTATGCACACATATAGCTATAATTACAATTTTAGTAACTGCTAAATAAAACGACTACTAAAATTATCATCTTTTCTTAAAGGAAATAAATCCCACGACTACTAAAATTATCATCTTTCCTTAAAGGAAATAAATCCCACAGATTTTGCTCTTCTCTACAATACTCCCCCTCAAGCTGGTGAATAAAGGTTTATCATTCCCAGCTTGGACACATTTGCTTGAAATGCAGTATGGTTTAACCCTTTAGTGAGCACATCGGCGAGCTGATTATTGGTAGACACATATGGAGTACATATCAACCCACTATCAAGCTTCTCTTTAATAAAGTGTCTATCAATCTCTATATGCTTGGTTCGATCATGTTGAACTGGGTTATGGGCAATGCTAATTGCAAATTTATTGTCACAATAGAGTCTCATAGGGCCATCCCAGTGTATCTTCAAATCTGTCGAAATTATATCAACCATAATAGCTCACAAACCCCTTGTGCCATTGCTCGGAATTCTGCTTCAGCACTAGATGTGGCCACTACATTATGCTTTTTACTTCGCCATGTCACCAAATTCCCACCAAGAAACGTACAATATCCAGTAGTTGATCTTCTGTCAACTACTGAACTAGCATAGTCTGAATCAGTATAAGCTTCAAGAACCACTCTTGTGTGTCGTTTAAATAAGATGCCCTGTTCTGGAGTCCCTTAAAGATACTGTAAAACGCGATTAGCTACTTGCAAATGAATATCTTTAGGGTTGTGCATGAACTGACTTATTACACTTACTGCATATGCAATATCAGGTCTTGTGTGAGAGAGATAGATGAGTCTTCCTACTAGTCTTTGATACATCTCCTTATTAATAGTCAGCGCTTCTTCAGCTCTCCAAGCTTGTGATTAAGATCAATAGGAGTATTCATTGGTTTGCATGCTAGCTTCACTGTTTCTTTAAGAAGGTCTGTAATGTACTTCTATTGAGAAATAAAGATTCCTTGTTTAGAGTGTGCCACTTCAATCCCTAGGAAGTATTTCAATCTCCTAGTTCCTTGATCTCAAATTCCTCGGTCAAACACTGCTTCAAATTTTGTCTCTCGTTCTCATTGTTTCCTGCCATGATGATGTCATCAACATACACAGAGTTGTAACTCCCCCTGAAGTCGAGTGCTTAATAAACAGAGTGTGATCTCCTTGGCTTTGTCTATATCCCATATTTGTCATTACTTTGGCAAACCGACCAAACCATGCCCTCAGAGATTGTTTAAGTCCATATAGGGCCTTTTTCAATTTACACACTTTATCAGTGGTGCCAAATCCTGGAGGCACTTCCATATAGATTTATTCTTCTAAATCCCCATGTAAAAATGCATTCTTTACATCAAATTGTTGCAGATCCCAGTCATAATTAGCTGCCAATGACAAAAGAAGTCTCATAGTATTCATTTTTGCAACCGGAGCAAATGTCTCTTGATGGTTCACACCATATGTCCGAGTATATCCTTTGGCTACTAATCTTGCCTTGTAGCGCTCTAGGGACCCATCTGCTTTGTATTTTACTGTGTAAACCCATTTGCATCCCACAGGTTTCTTTCATGCAGGCAAGTCTACCAACTCCCATGTTGTATTTTTCTCCAGGGCTTCATTTCCACATTCATAGCTTGTTTCCAATTTGTATTAGATAAATCCTCGGATAATGATGTAGGAGTCTGGATGTTGTTCAGGTTGGTAAGGAAACTCTTATGGGTTGGTGAGAACTTCTCGAAAGATACAACATGAGATAGTGGATACAAGGGATGTTTAGTGCATTCCATTGTGCCCTTTCTAATGGCAATGGGAAGATCATTGTCAGGTTCAGAGGCTAAAGGACCATTGTTAGTTTCAGGAACTAATGAAATTTGTAAGGAGGGTTCAGGATTTGTTACCTCATTTTTAGGGATTGGTTCAGATTCTTGAACTTGCATCGGTTCAAGAACTGCAACTTTCTTCCTTTAGTACATTTGTCCAGTCATCTGATCCTTAGGTTCATCATTGGGTACAGAGAGTGTAGGAGATTCGGGTTTGGTTTGTTGGAGGTTAAAAGGGCCAAAAAGATCAAAAGGGCCAAAAAGATCAAAAGGGTTATCAAGGGAGTTCCGATCCTTGTCTTCCATGATAACACTCTCCCCCGAAAGAGGAGGAGCGGAAAAATAGGGCTTAGGTTCACAGAAAGTGACGTCGGCAGAGACAAAGAATTTCTTTGATGGCGGATGATAGCATTTATATTCCTTTGGAGTGGAAGAGTATCCGACAAAAACACATTTGAGAGCTCTGGGGTCCAACTTCCCCCTGTTGGGTTGGTGAACATGGACAAATGATACACACCCAAATATCTTAGGTATAATTATTGGAGATTTTGAGCTTAGGGTAAAATTGACATAGCTTTTCCATAGGACTTTTGAAACCAAGGGTCCGGGATGGTAAGCGGTTAATAAGGTGTGTTGCAGTAAGGACAGCTTCCCCCCAATAGGACTTAGGCATAGTATTCTGAAATAAAAAGGCTCGGGTTGTATCAAGCAGGTGGCCGTTTTTTTTCTTTCAGCAACTCCATTTTGTTGTGGGGTGTGAACACAGGATAATTCATGAAGGATCCCCTCGTTTTGGAAGTAATTGGTCAATGTTTGATTAAAATAGTCTCTAGCATTGTCAGATCGAAATCTCTTGATTTTAGCACCAAACTGGGTGTGTATCATGTTATGGAAGGTAGGAAGAACAAAGCTCACATCGAATTTTTGTTCCAGTAAGAATATCCACGAGACTCTAGTACAATCATCAATGAAGGACACAAACCATCGCGCTCCAGAAACATTAGGTATTGAAGAGGGACCCCAAATATCACTATGAATGATATCAAAAGGATCTGAACTTCTTTCATTACTAAGTGGAAAAGATATACGCTTGTGTTTCGCAAGTTCACACACTTCACAATGAAAATCTTCAACATTGAGAGACTTAAACAAAAAAGGAAACATGATTTTAAGGGTTCGAAAAGAAGGATGGCCAAGGCGGCGATGATGGAGCCATAGCTTTTCTTTATTGGAAAATTTGTGCTCGGAAAGAAATGAAGTGTTACTCTTGATAGGATGTACTGGTGTCTCAAGGTAATACAACCCGTCCTGTTCCTTAGCATGTCCAATCATCGTCCCCAAGTCCTGGTCCTGAAATGCACAGTAAGTAGGGAAGAAGGTTACATTACAATTCAGATCATGGGTCAGTTTTTTAATAGAGATAAGATTAGTAGATAGTTTAGGAACATGAAGAACATTTCTGAGTGTAAGGGTGGGACTGATGTGAACATCACCTATACCAACAATTGTGGTTAAGGATCCATCAGCTGTGGCTATTTTTCGACTACTAGGACATGGGTTATAGGTATGAAATATATTGGGGGAATTGGTCATGTGATCAGTAGCACCAAAATCTATAACCCAAGAGTTAGCAAAGGACTTATCCGAGACGTTAAATCCAATAGAAATAGGAAAGTTACCTGAATGGGCCAATGAACAGGTACCTGAGGGTTTGTCCAGTGTGCCAAGCAAAGATTTCAATCTTTCAATGTCTTCTTGGCTGAATCCTTCTGGCACTGGGGAGTCTGCAACTGTTTGTTCAGTAGACAAATGTGTTTGTCCACTGGTCTTCTGCTGTCCTCCTTTATAGCCCGATGCTTTATTGGAAGTTGAAGGCTTGCCATGAAGTTTCCAACACTTCTCCCCGGTATGTCTAGTCTTCTGACAATAAGTACACCATAGATTGTCCCTACTGTCTCGATTTGGGACCTTTGATGATTCAGTGCGCGGAGTGTGTGTCTTCTGATCATTTCTCCGATTGGCAACCGTAGCTGAGCCTTCCATCTTCTGAGGTGTGAGCATAACACTTCTTCTTCTTTCTTCAGTCCGGATAACTGAGATAGTCTCATGCAGAGTTGATAACTCTTTGCTGAGAGTCTGAACTCTCACTTGATCAAACTCTGCATTGAGTCCAGCCAAGAAGTCATGACCCGATCCTTCTCAATACAGTTCTTTAAAACTACAGCATCTGCAGGGCATTTAGTCTCAATACACCTATAATGGTCAAGTTCCTGCCAAAGATTCTTCAATACATTGGCATATTCGGTGACCGTCATGTTGCCTTGTTTTGTTGTTCCAACTTTCACTTTGATCTCATACACTTGGGCTGCATCATGGGCCTTAGAGTATGTCTGATGAACTGCATCCCAAATGTCTTTGGCGGTAGTTAGAAACATGCATGTATCACTAATGTTTGGCGTCATTGAATTCCATAGCTACGCCATTATAGAAGCATCTTCGTTATCCCACGCTATAAACTTAGGATCTCCAGGTGTAGGTCCAGTGCCCAAAAGATGACTTAATTTCCCTTTGCCCTTCAGAAAAGTACGCACCAGCTGAGACCACTTCAAATAATTCTTTCCATCAAGTCTGTATGCTGCCTGAATGTTTGGTAGTTCTCCTTTCTCCGTTTTGTCGACTACTTCGTCAGTTTGCACAATTTCTGAAGTGATCGACATTCTATTGTTTCCTCTATTTTTTTTTTCTTAAAGATTTACAAGAACAAAAAAGGAAAAAAGAAAGAAGAAAGGAGAGAGAGAGAGAGAGTTGCAGACGAACCAGAGAGGGAGAGAGACGACGAACCAACAAAAATGCTCAGCAGAGAAAGGCGATGAACTAGAGAAAGAGACGGGGGGACGGAGGACCAGCGATGGTTATGAACCAGCGATGACGGAGATGTGCGACAATGTTGATGGCGATGATGATGAACCCGTGGCAGCGGCAGTGACAACGACGATGACGATCAGGGTTTCTTCAAGCAGCACGAACGACAAGGATGATGCCACGATGGTGCTGAACAGTTGCATGAATTAGTCGCACGAACCAATCGATGGTGCTGATGGTGTGCAACAGTGTCGTCGGAAACAGAGGGTTCCGACAAGATGATGTAAGTCGCACATAGCAACGGCGATGAAGGCCGACCACAAAGATTCGGCGATGAAGGCCGACCACAAAGATTCGACGATGAAGGCCGACACAGAAGATTTCGGCGATGAAGGCCGGAAAAAGTATTTCCAGTTGTATGAGCCTAAATCTCTGATACCATGTTGTAAAAATAAAATAATGAAAGACACAAAGATGTAACGCGGTTCGGCTCTAAGGCCTACGTCCACTGGAGAAGAGAGAGAATATTTTCTTATTCTTGATGATGTCTTAATGGAGGGACATCATATATATATAGACATACAGGGCTATGCACACATATAGCTATAATTACAATTTTAGTAACTGCTAAATAAAACGACTACTAAAATTATCATCTTTCCTTAAAGGACATAAATCCCACGACTACTAAAATTATCATCTTTCCTTAAAGGAAATAAATCCCACAGATTTTGCTCTTCTCCACAATATGTTTCATATGCGTGTATCATACTCGATTTGAATCTTGATTCGATACACCAAACTTACAAGCAATTCAATCCTGATTCACGATATTGATAGCTTCGGTACAAACTATATTAAATGATTTTCTTAATTTTGCTATTTAAGAAACCCTACCTTTTGCAAGTGCATTCAATGCCTCATTCTCTGTCTTATATTTTCATGAATCCTTATGCAATTAGTATGTGAACATGTTCATTAATTGCAAAAATTTCTGCTCCATAAAGTTAGCTTTTATTACTATGCAATAGAATTATCTCTTTTAGATTCATCTGAAATGTCTTGATTGCATGACAAACTAAAATTACACTCATGCCTTAATCATCCATTTGTGCATCATGTATAACAAAAATTGCAATGTATGACAAAACCAATACTGAAAAATTCTCTCATTTTGTATATTAGTCCCTTTGTAAACGATTATATATTAATCCATTAATCTCCTTTTATATACTAATCATTTTCTTTCTCTCTAACCTCATGTATAACTAAACCGAGAGTTAAAAATTGTCACTTAGAATATTTCCTGACCATTCAGTTTTCTGAGGTGTTTTCTCAATGTTTTTTTAGATAAAGATGAACTAAAAATCTAAATCTTGGTCCAATGTCTTAGGACCTTCAACCTAAAAGTTCTTGTTTGGCATACATCTCTTCTTTGACTAATGGTACAAGTAGCTCAAATTAGAGAAAAATCTATAAAGAAGTAAAGAACCTATAAAGATGGTTTAAACACATAAAAGGAAGACAATGCATTAGATGTGCTAGTTAGAAATAGTGATCTATTCACAATTAAAAGTAATGATGGAAGCAAAGGAAGACCTAAGATAATATGAATAAAGAAAATTAAGAAAGATAACACTACTTGTAATATAACTGTTGTAGAGGAGTAAAGGAAGTAAATTCATATTGACCGACCCCATGTACTAAGGAAAAGCTTTGTTGAGTTGAATATATTAAGCATTAAGGCGGTGAAAAAGGAGTCCTCCTCCTTTGTACTGAGAGTTCTAGTGAGTACTCAAAGTACAAGGAAACTATATATCCATAAAACACATCAGTCACTAATATGATTGGAGAAATAAACATCAGTAAGGAGCTTAACAAGAAACATCCAAATTAAAGTTTTGTATTTAGCTACACCCCAGACCGACTCTAAGTTGCTGCAAGAGTTCATGATCCTTTTATTGCTTTCCATCCAAATAGATCAGTAAACTGCATTTACTGAATACTTTCAACATAATATGCTAGATGGTGGCAAGTGTAAACTTTCAACATATAAGTGGCAATACATATACTAAACACTGTTATCTGTAGGAACACCAACACAGAGAAAAACACTGGCTAGCAACATTAATACCAATTAGGTAATTATAACTGCAGTTTACTGAACACTTTCAACTGAATATGCTTGATAGTGACAAGTGTTAACTTTCAACATATAATTGGCAATAGATATACTAAACACTGTTATCCGTAGGCATACCAACACAGAGAAAAATATTGGCTAGCTACATTAATACCAATTAGGTAATTATAACTTGCAGTGGAGACTCATTCAGAAAAATAAAATGAAAATATCTTCTTGGCTAAATAAAGTTCTATCGATGTTATATCATTCAAATGTACTTTCCAATGAGTAAGAAATCTACCACTTGCAATTGCTTCATGTGCCAGTTGAGGACATATAAAGTGGACATGACAGTCTATGGCCCCTGCAGTTACAATCATTCCTTCTCCGGCAATAACCTCAGTGTTGACCTAAAATTGAGAAATACAAGTATAAACATGTGCCAATGACTTGCCAAGTAAGTCAATACCAAGGGTACTATAATTGCAGCATTGTGGCTAGGAATTTACCCCAACGATCATATTAGGAATAACACCATCCATTACATCTGGGTTGCCTGCTTTGCCAAAGTTACAAATACGACCTTCCTTGATACCAATATCGGCCTTGTATATTCCGGTATAATCAATGATCACAGCATTTGTGATGACAGTGTCCAGACAATTCGATGGTGGATATCCAGAAGCCTGTCCCATTCCATCTCTTAGCACTTTTCCACCTCCAAATACACACTCATCACCATAAACAGCAAAATCTCTTTCAATTTCAGCAAACAGGTCAGTATCACCCAGTCGAATTCGATCACCAGTTGTAGGCCCATATAAGTTAACATAGGCCTCATGGGAAACTATTCTAGTGACCAGAGGATTTGTTCCAGTGACACCTTCCCTGAAAAAGTAAACATCTGAGATAAGCATACTCAACTTTTCTATTTTAATATAAATTAGTTCTTATATAATGTATGCAAAGTTATATTTTGGTAAAAATGATCATTGAACTTCATATTTAATAATTTATTACCGGATAAAAACTGTAGTCTATTATTAAAGGAAATGCTACCAAGAGAAATCCTCCAATAGCACTTGCCTTCAGCACCCTTAAAACAGATCTAAAAATTTTGCTAGCAAATAAAAGAATGTGCACAGTATGTGTATGTGCAGACAATTCATAAGTTCCGAACCTGACATTATCATCTTTTACATTCCCAAATCCTTTGGCATTTACAATTTCCATCACTGTTTCGAGCTGGGAATCTTCCACAGGACCATCAACGATACCATTTCCTCCAAAGATAACTTTCCGACCGCCAATGCTTACAAGAGTGACACTTCTTGCCTCCCCTGGCTAGGGAAGCAAAACAATAATGACTACGAGCTAAAAGTACATATATAGGAATAAAGTTAATAAACACCAGTGATGTATAGGTATCCATAAGCCATGTGCAGATATTGTATTACATTGGAATAAATAGGAGCGGGGGTGAAGAAGAACCAGAAATAACAGGTACAACAGATTCCGTGCATAGATTTCAAGGGTGTGAAATATAGGAAAGTCAAAATTCGGTATGGATGCATTCAAGCAGAATCACTAAAGAAAAAGAAATGATGACTTTCCTGCAGGTATTTCTCAAGGATGGAAGGACTAAGGAGGTTTGGATGCTAAACCAATATGAAGAGAACATTTCAGGTCTCTAAGTGGAGTGACAAAAGGGAATTAGTAGCAGTTCTTAAACAGCGTCACACTCATTAATTATTGATCACTAAATCTTTAAATATAAGAGATGAATGAAGCAAGACGCAGAGGGACAAAGGAAACTGAAATTAAAAATGCTGTTTAAGTTTCAATATAGAAAATGAAAACAGAGGATAACCATTATTTGTGAATTACCGTCCATGGTTGCTTGCCAAGAGTGAGGTGCTAATCCAAAAAAACAATTCTCTACCAACAGAAAGCATAATATAAATGGAAGCTCACAGATACAGCAAAAGTACCATTCATATAACAATATGAGAATAAAATGCAGCAGACCCAACCTCAAAACGAATAGCTGTCCCAGCTTCTATGTTCAACCGCATGCCATATGCCCTCCTTCGATCAAAAACCAAAGAGGGGTTGACCTCGATGAAGTTATAATGACTACCAACCTGCAAGCAGGAACAATAAGTGATTCATAATCAATAAGCTTTTGAAATGAATAATTCCATAATTAGATTGAAGAAGATGTCCAAGGGCTGGAGATTTGAATTGATTCACCAAATTTTAGGTATTTTTTTAAAAAAAATTAGTGGTTGAATTATAGATCACATGGAAGAGAAAAATACAAAGATAACCAAAAAATTGAATTTATTGAAAAATGCAAACACCATTTAAGTTTGATTTACAAAATAAACATAATATGCTATTTATTTTTTCTCTCTCTTCCAACCATACTTTTAACCATTATTTTATACCTAATAATATTATACACAAGACTGTTACATCTAAAAATAAGAAACTTAATCTTTTTTTAATCTTATTTATCTAATTAAAATTGTTTATCTAATTAAACAATAATAAAATCAACTAATTTTGAAGCATAACTAAATGTTCAAAGAACTTTAAAATTTACAACCCATAACTCATAAGCCAGCCTTTAATTTCCATACTTGCGCATAAACCTATTACGTGCTTCACGGTTCATAAAACGCCTCAAGCCAACTTCTTAAAATCTAGAATGACAAAAGATGAAGTAGAAACAACTTCTAGAAAAATTGTTTGGCCCCATTGAAGAAGATATGATCTATGTAAAGAAACTATCTTCAAATGATTGATTCACCATTCCACAAGTAAAATTACAAGACTAGGCACAAACTCCATCTTTAACATCCAAGAGTTGGAAAAGAGAGCAAAAGCACATACACCTCAACCAAGTAACTATATGATAAAACTAAGGCATCAAACCCATAACTCAGCTGGTAAAACATTAGCTTAAACATTTGATCCTAGCTTACCCACCAAAAAGAAAATAAAATAATACCAAATGCAGCTCAATTGTTCATAAATAAGGATTTAAGAACATGTAGATTTGCCTCAAAATTAACAACTATATTTTTTCCTCAGATAAGAAAAAAAGAATTAAAATGCCAAAACCAACGAAAGGAGTGATAAATTTTAGGCAAGAACCTGAATTGGTCTATCTCCCTTGTTCACAACCTTGATGATTACAGCTCTCCTTCCATTGTTAAGCAAAATATTTTCTTTCACACAAATAATTTCACCAGGAATTTTATCATCCTCTGTCCCTGAAAACTTGCTAAGTGGAGGAACTGCAAAACTGAAGTGTTTTTTATCAACATCTGTCAAAAATCCAGTATGCATGCATGTAACTACTTTCCAGGGCTTTCAAAGAGCAATCTGACAGCAACACTTTATTAGTAGAACAAATTATCAAAGTTTCTCAAGACATGGAAAATTTATAGGAACACAAATGTGAGAATCATAATACTCCAGCGAATGAACATTTTGTATAGTGCAAACAAAAGGAGATGAGTTTGAGAGCAGCTTATCATAGGAAAAAAAAAAAGATGACTGATGGCTTCTATGATCCCTAAACTGGCTGAGAATTTCAATCACAGGTGGATATGAAATAATATCATAATCACAAAAGAATACTAGAAATGAATAGGTAACTCTCAGAAAACACCCACGTTGACCCATCTTCAAATTGCCAATTCCTACCTGGCAGAAATGAACCATATAAAGCTAGCTCCAAATTCCCATCATCTTGTGCAATAGCATTATGAACTGTGATTAACTTTGTTCCATCTGGAAAGGTCCCCTCAACCTAAATGACAAAAAAGAAGCTGAAAATTCAATGCAAAAAGAGCTACAGAGATGAATTCATGATAAATTAACCACCTTAACTACCTGATAACAATTAACCAACAGTAATTTGAAAGCTAGCAAACATCCAAACAATGTTGTTCCATCACGTCTAAACTTTTAGTAAGCTAACATCAAAACAAATAATTAAAGTAACGACCATATGTTCTGCAAATGAATTATAACCAAAATTACCAACTCAATATTAAATAAATTGAAGTAACTGAGAAAAGGTAAGCAACTGAAATATTTAATTAATTTGCATTATAGCATACAAGTTGAGACTGCTAAATTGGAACAGACCAGTCATTTGGAATTCTCTCTTTGTTATCATGCAATTTTCCACAACAAGAAGACATGGGAATCTCCAAAGTAAGCAGTATTCTAAGGCAAAAGTTTTTGGTAGTTGTGGAAATAGCATTTCTGTTTGGTCCTAGCAATTGATCAATTTATGGGAATGTTTCAACTTTCAATATTCTCTTATTCTACTACCTGGACAGATTCCAAAAGGTGCGGAACAGCTGGAAGAACTTGCCTCCTAGAGATCAGGAAAATACAATAATTAGACTCCATTTAGCAAGCCAATTTGCTTTCAAAAATTCTTGAGAACTAGCATATGAAGATTAAACTAACTTTAGCAGTGAAATTGTCAAAGAAATCAAACTCTCAAAGAGAAAATAAGCAATTCATGCTGATATTTGAGTAAAGTTGATTTTTTACCATGTTGAAACATATAATTAAAAACATTTTATGAAGAAAATACAGCAGAGGGTTAAATAATTATTTTGTTTAACATCTACATCCCATCACTTCATAATCTATTGGAACTATTAAATGGCTTCTAGAGTGGTTAAAAATCAATCCCTGGATACAGATAAAAATGAACAAAGTATAAAAAATGGCAAGACATCAAAATACCCACATGCAGCTCAAAATAATCCAAGTAAAATAGCTGCAGAACTGGACCATTTAGTACCAACTGAGCACCTCAAACAACCTTTTATGTGCTTTGCCCAAACAATCTTCATCTGATTTGCCTCTGAAAAACATATAAGTTTCAAGAGTAGGGTTTGGAACAGGCTAAACAGAGTAGAGTTTGTAGCAGGCTAACAGCCTAACACCGTGCTAATCAGACAATCTTTTTTCCTTCTTCTTTTTTTCCTTTTAGCTAGGAAATAAAGAATTGTATTAGAAACAGTTTACAACGTCACATAAACACACTGAGAGGCACCATTAGCTGTAGGATCCATGATTTCAAAATTTAAGATTCAGTATCATAATTCTTGAGAGGCTGGGTAATCAATGAAAAAGATTATTTTCTCTGTAGTTGAATTTGTTAGAGTAATATTATATATAGTTGCTTTGGTATGTTGTTATTAGATTAGGGTACTTTAGTAATTATGCCTCTAGGCTTTATAAGCCATTTATCTTCATTGCAATTATTATTCTTTCTAGCAAATCTAATGAAACCCTAGCACTCTAGCTAGTTTTCCTTTTTTTCTCCTCCTCTTTCTTCTTTGCATTGTTATCATGGCATCGGAGCAATAATCGACATGGGACCTTTGATTGTTGGTATAATAGAGTTGGATTGTTTGTAGATTTTTTTTTAACGAGTACTGTTCACGGACTGTTTACTATCACTGTTCATCGGCACTGTTCATCATGGTGAAAACATGTGGAATGGGTGCATCTTTTGGAGCTAATTGGCATTATTTTTGCCTTGATTTTGCACCATTTTGGATGTTGATTTTGGTGCTGCTAAGAGCTTGACTTTGTTACTGATTTGGAGGGTTTTGGCAACGTTAATTTTGGTGCTGCAACATTTTGGGGTTGATTTTAGGTGGGTTGAATTAAGAGATTGACGTGGCATGGTAGTGGGACCTTAAGCAATGTCATCTTGGTCATGAATCAAAGTGAAAAGGAAACAGGTGCAAGAATTGTTTTTTTTAAGATCGTTCATTGGAGTTGTTTGAGTAACTCTCCTTGATTTGGTAAATTTGGACATTGGTTAATTACCTCGATTTTGAATTTGTTGATCTAAGTTTATTTTGGAACTTGGATAAGTTTGGTGATTTGTTTTTGTCGCGACTATTATGGCGAGCAAAATTGCAAGCGTATTGGATATAAGTGGTAAGCAATTCCATGCTATACAACTGCATGCCATGTCTATCTCTTCTTTTGTAGGTTTGTCTTCAAACCCCCAAAGTATATCTCAGTCCACATGGGTCTTTGACTCTGGTGCTTCTCACCACATGTCATGTGATCCATCCTCTTTTGTGTCTTTATGTCCATCCACATCATCTTTATCTGTTATGACAGTTGATGGCACTCCCATGCCATTAGCAAGTGTTGGTTGTGTTCTTAGATCTCATTTGTCTCTTTCTGATGTTTATTGTATTCCGAAACTCATGTTGATGTTTATGTGATTCTGGGTACTCTATTCATTTTTCTCCTACCGCTTGTTATGTGCAGGATCCTCATTACCAGGAGCTAATTGGGAAAGGTCGTAAAGAGGGGGGGTTATATATTTTGGAGCAATTGAGGGTTCCAGATGCAGCAGCTTCCAGCATTGATTTATCATCTTTTCGTTTGAGCCCTACCTCTTCTGACTTTTATTTGTGGCATTCTAGATTATGACATGTTTCCGCTTCTCGTTTAAGATTTTTAGCCTCAAAGGGATAATTGGGAAATTTGCATTCTCATGACATTTCTGATTGTAGCGGTTGTAAATTGGCCAAGTTTTCAGCCTTACCATTTAATCGAAGTACGTTTATTTCCCTTGCACCCTTTGATCTTATTCATTCTGATGTGTAGGGACCTGCTCTTGTTGCCACAAAAGGGGGGTCGAGATATTATGTTTCTTTTATTGACGATCATACTCATTTTTGTTGGGTTTATCTTATGAAACGTCGTTCTGATTTCTTTGGCATTTATGTTGCATTCCATGCTCATGTCAAAACATAACATTCTACTACTATTAAATGTTTTCGGTGTGATTTAGGTTGGGAGTACACTTCTAATGAGTTTTTCGAATTGCTTGCTTCTGATGGTACTATACATCAGTCTTCTTGTACTGACAGTTGACACCCCACAGCAGAATGGTGTTGCTGAAAGAAAGTATAGATGCATTGTTGAGACTGCCCGTTCTCTCCTTTCATCAGCTTCTATTCCAAGTGAATTTTGGGAAGAGGCAGTTCTCACTGCGGTTCACCTGATTAATAAAATCCCAACATCCCACACTTCAAGTCTCTCTCCATTTGAGAAGTTATATGGTTATGTTCCAGACTATTCTTCTTTGCGAGTCTTTGGATATACTTGTTTTGTTCTTCGACCTCATGTTGAGCGCAATAAGTTATCTTCGGGCTTAGCTCTTTATGTTTTCCTTGATTATGGTAAGGGGTAAAAAGGATATCATTTTTTTTTATCTTGTTGCACAAAAATTGTATGTTTCTCGTCATGTTTTATTTCTTGAACATATTCCCTTCTTTTCTATTCCTGCCATCTCTCACAATGTCACTAAGTCCGATCTTATTCGCATAGATCCATTTTCACATGCCTTCCTCTATAGATAATCTTGTCACTCACTCTCAATTGCTTGTTCGTCCTTTTCCTAAGCATTTCTCTTGTAGGGATAAAGGTATGAGTTCTGCAGGTTCTAATGTACCACTCACAAATGCTTCAGATGCTCAACCCTTAGCTGATAAGGGTGTCTCCTCCCACCCTACTACAACCCAAGCACCTCTTGAGATTGTGGATCCTCTTCCTTCTCGTTATCCGCAACGTATTCGTAAGTCCACCCAATTACCAAATTTTTCTTATTCATGTTATTCACATTCATTTTCTTCCTTTTTAGCATCTCTTCATAATCTTTTTGAGCCTCTCTCCTATAAGGAGGCAGCTCTTGACCCTTTATGGTAGCAGGCTATGACTAAAGAACTTTCTGCTTTACATAAGATGACAACTTGGGATTTGGTGCCTCTCCCTCCTGATAAAATTGTTGTTGGTTCTCGTTGGATTTACAAGATCAAAACCAAGTCTGATGGCTCAGTTGATAGATACAAGGCAAGACTAGTTGCAAAAGGGTTTACTCAACAGTATGGTATGGATTACGAGGAGACTTTTGCCCCAGTTGCAAAGATGACTACGGTTCGCACTCTTATTGCAGTAGCTTTTGTTCATCAGTGGCCTCTTTCTCAAATGGATGTAAAGAATGGTTTTTTGAATGGGGGCCTTAAAGAAGAAGTCTATATGGAACCTCCTCCGGGTGTTGCTCATAACCCTGGGGAAGTATGCAGGCTCAAGAAAGCATTATATGCACTCAAACAAGCTCCTAGAGCTTGGTTTGAGAAGTTCTCCACAGTGATTGCCTCTCTTCATTTTAGGCCCAATGATTCTGATTCAGCTTTGTTTGTCAGGTCTACATCTGTATGAAGAATTCTTCTTCTATTATATGTCGATGACATGATTATCACTGGTGACGATATGGATGGGATTGCAGAATTGAAGTTAGCATTGGCCCATCAGTTTGAGATGAAGGACTTGGGCTCTCTACGCTACTTCTTAAGCATTGAGATAGCTTCCTCTCCTAAGGGTTATCTCCTTTCTCAGTCCAAGTACACTACTGACATCATTCAACGAGTTCGCCTTATTGATACTCGGACTGTCGATACTCCTTTTGAGCAACATGTTAGATACATCCCCTCAGAAGGACCTCCTTTGTCAGATCCTTCCCTATATCGCACTATTGTTGGCAGCTTAGTTTATCTCACCATTACTTGCGCAGATATTGCATATGTTGTTCATGTTGTCAATCAGTTTGTTGCTTCCCCTACTACAGTTCACTGGGTTGTTGTTCTTCGGTATCTTTGTGGCACCTTATATTAGAGTCTTCTACTTCCATCCACCTCATCCTTGGAGCTTCGTGCATACTCTAATGCTGATTGGGCTAGTAATCATAGAGATCGCAAGTCAACTACAAGATTCTACATTTTCTTAGGAGATTCTCTTATTTCTTAGAAAAGCAAGAAACAATTTATTGTTTCTAGGTCTTCTACTGAAGCTAAGTATCGTGCCATGGCATCTACCACTACAAAGATTGTATGGTTGCGCAGATTACTTGTTGATATGGGTATTTCTATTACTTCTCCAAATATTACTCTAACATAATTAAATGTCTTTTGCTTAGACTCCGGGGCCTTTATGGTTCTACATTTTCTTAGGAGATTCTCTTATTTCTTAGAAAAGCAAGAAACAATTTATTGTTTCTAGGTCTTCTACTGAAGCTAAGTATCGTGCCATGGCATCTACCACTACAAAGATTGTATGGTTGCGCAGATTACTTGTTGATATGGGTATTTCTATTACTTCTCCAAATATTACTCTAACATAATTAAATGTCTTTTGCTTAGACTCCGGGGCCTTTATGGTTGATTTGACATATAGTTGATACAAGACAGACACCAAGGACCTTGATGCCTCAAATAATCAGCCATTAAACGGTATCAACCCCAGAAAGTTTTATGTGAAATTAGATAAAAAGCATTATCAGAATACTAAAGATCAGTTGTTCAATCATTAAGTATAAGCCTAATCAATGCAAATGAATGACACTCATGTGAATAGTGACCAAATAAGATGGATCAAGAATCATGATCAAGGATAGTTCTTTCTCAAAAGACTCAGTTGCAGCATGAGCATAACAGGGCTTTCAATAATGCACCTTCCTAGAAGTTGTCTCCCAATGTCCATCAACTCAGCAACAGTCTTGTTACCATCCCGGACAAACTCCAAAATCTATTGAAAACAATACTAATTAAACAGAGGCTAATAAAAAGAAAAAGGAAAAAAAAAAAAGAGAGGGGGACGGGGGGTAATGATAAGTAAAACTGTAAACATTTAAAAAAAAAAAAACTCAACATAAACTATGCCTAGGTGGCCTCATCTACACCATAGATTTTTTTTTGTTGTTGTTTGAGTAGTACATGGTCCCATCAATGATGAAGATGATGCCACCAGGGCCATAGTTTGTGTTTTGAATTTTTTTGATGTTTACTTAGCATTACCCTAAAAAAAAAAAATATTAACAAAATCAGGGATTAGCAATAAACTGGCCGCCAGCTATAAAGAAAGCATTACATATATCTGAAAATCACCACTTTTAAATGAAGTTGATTCATCTAATGCAATAGACGCATTTGGTGCAAAAAACATCAAATATCACTGGAAATTGCCTTGCAAGAAGGAAAAATGAAACATATAATATATATATATATATATAAACTAGCAATTCACTCGTACCTGAGTAGCTATGAGTGCAACTGTTTCAGTGTAATTGAGTCGTAAACCTTGAGCAAGGCGCTTTTGTGCAAGAAATCCAGCATCATGCAGAGTTAATTTCTCAACTTCTCTTGGAGACAATTTCATTTTATTATTCTTTTTCCTTTTTTTTCAACTTTTCCGGTGCAGGTACTACCACCAACCTGAATACAGACTGGAATCAACAATAAACTAAAATGGAGTTAAATTTAATCAAGAGAACTTGTCAAAGAAATATATATATAGCTCAAAACTGGGTTCAAGCTTCAAAGGATAAAATTCAAAATCTATTGTCCCTAATATCATCAATGAAAGTAAATCCAAATTCCAAAGATCAGCATGAACATGCATATTGCGTACTGGTTAATACAATAAAACTGTTATAAATTCTACCTTACACATACCCCAAATTTCCTAGTTATTTACTGGACTCATTCCTCAACACACTCCACCCGAACCAAAAAAATAAACTATAAATAAATACCTAAAAGCTTTCAATTCAAACTCATCTTCGGCAGCCTATCCTCGTCTCCATTATGGCATTACTCTACTTTCAATCAATATAACTTGGCGATAAACAACCACTTGGGTCAACAATATTAAAACCAGACATCTCTTCTAATAACTTAAGTCATCTTTCATTAAATTCATTCTTCGGATCAATTAAATGAGATGATATAGCTGTTTACCATACAAACTACAACCTTAACAAATAATAATAATAATCAATCGATCGATCCACATTGATGTGTAACTGACGATTGAATTTGAAATTAACCAAAAAACAGCCTTACAAAATGAAAATTTAAAATCTAAAAACCAACTTCCACCATCTTCATCGATCTCGGGAGCGAGGCAAAAAAGGATAAAAGAAGAGAGAAAGAAAGGAATCGTCTGTGTCCAGAGCAATAATACATCAAGAAAATGACAATCTATAAATATAAATAATCGGATAACAACAAGAAATAAAACCTACATTAAACTACGTAATAAAACAATCATTTTAAAAGCAACGCCAGCAACTTAAAGAAAGCGAAGCGAAGCGAACCTCGTTGCTAACGCTGTCCGTAAATATTCTCAAAATGCAATTACAACGACACTGTGACTAATAAGATTATATCAGCTGTAATTAGATCAATACACTTTTTTAAATGCAGATAATTAAGACGAAGGAACTGTAGCCAAAAGATTAAATTCTGATCGGACATTACCGTTTGGATTCAACTGAGAATTAGGGCAAAAATTAAGAACAAAAAATGCATTAACGGAGAAAAGTAGGTAGAAAGAGAGGAAGAGAGTTCAACGAATCACCTGTTGCTGTGAAGTGAAATGATTTCGTTGGGGATAGAGACCGGCTGTTGAATGATGAAAAGGCTCTTCAAGTGCTATACAACAGAGATGTTAGAAAAGGTCGTGCGCCTTCGGGTCGGTTAAATGTATCTCGTGCGTCAAGCACGTGACGCATTTTGAACCGTTGGAGTCGATCGTGGTTGCGAGTCTTCGTCTTGCGACACCCACTTCACCAATGAGATCAACATAACATGCTCATCGATTTTGTCTTATTTTCTCAAGTTGGCAGTAGTTGAAGGGCCATTTCTAAGTTTTTTATTCTTACATTTATTTATTTTTCATACATTAGGTATTAGTGACCATAACTTTACATGTCTTGTTATATGTTTGTAAGTTTTAAACTAGTTATCATTTTTTTTATTTTAATATCTAATTGTATGTATTTGAATGTATAGGTAATATAACTAGTAAGCAAATCCGATCAAAGCGAACCAAACCCGATGGGGTTGGGTTGGATTGAAAAAATCTCAACTCGAACTATTCGAGTTGGAAAGCTAAAAAATTGACTCAACCCAACCTAAATCGAACTAATTTAGTATTATGATATGATGATGGATGAATTTAATTTTATTTAAAACATTTTAATATTTTATGGTTAATTTGAAATAATTGTTAAATTTACACGTTGATATGGTTGTATTTAAAATTAAAACATTACATGTTTGATGTCTATTAATGTAGAATTTATATGTAAAATTAAAAATGAATATATTCAGAAAATGATAGCAGTAACATCAATTGAAAATAAAATTAGAGAGTATCGATTAAGATGGTTTTGACACATATAAGGTAAGCCTCTAGATGTGCCAGTTAAGAAAAATGACCTATTAGAACTAGATGGCAACAATAGTAATAGAGGCAGACATAAATAACATAGACAAAGATAATTAAGATAGATTTAACTTTTTTATAATTTGAATGTCGACTTAGCTCTATTATTAATAAAGGGGATTGAGAAAAGAGTTCATGTAGCCTCCAAATTGAAGTTTTGTATGTAGTTACAGCCTTTGCAGCAAGAGTTCATGATACTTTAAATTGCTTTTCTTTCAAATAGATCAGTAAATTACATTTACAGACAGCTTCAACTGAATATGCCAGATAATGACAAGTTTTAACTTTCAACACAACTATAAAAGTGGGAACACACACAAATATACTAAACAGTGGTATCCATAGGCATAAAATGAATATATTACCAATTAGGCAATTATAACTTGTATAGCAGACTCATTCAGCAAAACAACATTCAAAAAAAAAAAAAACTTCTCAGCTAAATAAATTTCATCAATGCTATATCATTAAAATGTACTTTTACACTCGGGAGGAAATCTAAAAACTTGCAATTCCTTCCTGTGCCAGTTGAGGACATATACAGTGGACATGACAGTCTATGGCCCTGCAGTTACAATCATTCCTTCTCCAGCAATAACCTCAATGTTGACCTAAAATTGAGAAATACAAGTACAAACAAGTGCCACTGACATGCCAAGTAAGTCACACCAAGTGTAATAATAGAGTTGTGGCATTGTGGCTAGAAATACCCCAACAACCATAATTAGGTGCAACGCCATCCATTACATCTAGGTTGTCTGCTTTGCCATTGTTACAAATACAACCTTCCTTGATACCAATATCGGCCTTGTATATATTCCAGTATAGTCAATGATCATAACATTTGTGATGACAGTTTCCAGATAGTTCGATGATAGATGACCAGAAGCCTGTCCCATTCCATCTCTTAGCACTATTCCTCCTCCAAATGCACACTCATCACCATAAACAGCAAAATCTCTTTCAATTTCTGCAAACAAGTAAGTATGACCAAGCTGCATCTTGTCATGAATTGTGGGCCAATACACATGGGGAACTATATCGAAGAAATTATCTTTTTCCAATGACATCTTCACAGCAAAATTAAACATCTAATATAAGCATACTCAGTTTTTCTATGTGGGCCATGAATTGTGGGCCAATACACATGGGGAACTATATCGAAGAAATTATATTTTTCCAATGACATCTTCACTGCAAAATTAAACATCTAATATAATGCCTCAGTTTTTCTATTTATAATATATGCAAAGTCAGAGTTCGGAAAAAATAATCATTAAAAGTGGAGTCAATTATTAAAGGAAATGCTATCAAGAGAAATCTTCCTATAGCTCATTGCCTTAAGCACCCTTAAAGTATAAACAGGTCTAAAGATTTTTTGCTAGCAAAAAAAGGGAATATGCCCAATATGTGCAGACAATTCATAAATCCAAACCTGACATTCTCTTGTTTTGCATTCCCAAATCCTTTCGCACGGAAAAACTTCCATCACCATCAACTATATCATTTCCTCCATGGATAAGTTTTCAACCGCCAATGCTTACAAGAGTGACATTCCTTCCTGGCTCTAGAAACAAACAGCAGAACCGTATAGAACAAAGGCTATGTATCCACAAGCCATGTGTTCTGGAATGATTGCAGTATATATTGTGTTACATATTTGGGATAAACAAGAAGTGGGGGTCAAGGGAAACCGGAAATAAGCAAGTACAACAGATTCCATGAATGGTCATAGACTTGAAGGGTGTGAAATATAGGAAAGTCAAAATTGGGCAATGGTGCATTCATGCAGAATCACTACAAAAAAAGGAAAAAAGAAATGACTGCTTTTCTGCAGGTATTTCTTCTCAAGGACGGAAGGAGGTACAAGGTACTAAACCAATACGAAGAAGAACATCTCAAATCTCAGAGTGGAATGGTGAAAGAAGTTAGTAGCAGTTCTTAAACAGTTAGTGTCAGTCATTGATTATTTTTCACTGAATCAATTGAACTCCTAGAAGAATGAAGAATCAGATATATAATGGAAGTATGACTCAGAGGGAAAAAGGAAATTGACCAAAAAGATGATGTTTATGTATAAATACAATTTTATACATAGCAGTGGTTGAACAAAAATTAGACTCGCTCGAAGGACGTGAATACCGCATGAAAAACCAAAAAACAAAAAAAAAAGAGGAAAGATTGATGATCAGTAAAGGAGAGAAGTTACATGGAAACTATATTTTTGTATGTTTTAATTAATGGGAGTGGGGGTGACACCCACTTCACCAATGACATCAACATAACATGCTCAACTTCGACATCAATTTTGTTAATGAACAATGGAATCATGTTGATTGGAAGGAAGCTTAGCCTCAACTCAACTCAATTAAATCAATTAAATTTTTTTTAAAACTATATAAAATTCACTACATAAATCTGCTTCCTCCATTCTACTCTATCAAGAGCTAAGTCAACATTCAAATTACAAAAAGTTAATTTTTTCTTAAATATCTTTGTTCATGTTAATTTAAATCTATCTCGATTGTTACCATTTAATGTTAATAGGTTACATTGTAGTTCAAATGGGATCCCTTAAATCATTGTTTACATGTTACCATCCACAAATATAATTTCAGTATCTTTTAGACCTAAACCTGCCATTCTTCCAAATGCAGAGTGAAGATTGTTGACTCTTCAAAAAAAACAATAGAACATACCATGATGTATATTAACTAGACTTTGTTATATCCACCATGTAAGAAAATTTTTCACAATGAGCTAGCAATTGTACTTATATTTAGTGCCAAAAAAAAAAAAAAAAAAAAAAAAAAAGAAGGAAGCTCCGCCCTAACTATATAAAATTGTCAATTAGCAGGGAATGAAATTCAGAATGATCACACAGATAGCTCTTGCATCAAGATCAAGCCAGTCTGGTACAAAATGAGGCCTTGCTGGCTGAAATGTTGAAATTATTCTGTTATATCTGACCATTTTTACACCACTGTTTTCAGTTTGCATAATACAGCTTTGAACAACAAAATACATGAAACTTGACAGTGTCATATACCCATATTGCACAAAGGAAATTAATAAGCCAGAGCACCCATTTGATGATGTTCAACAGTTCAAAATGTCTCAGAACATCAGATGAAGCTTAGAAGAGAAAGTAATTCTGAGATAAAGGTAGAGTGGTTGCTGGACTGCAAGTGAGAACTTCACCATCAGCTGTCACTTTGAATGTCTCCGGATCCACCTCGATCACAGGACATGCACTATTGAGCTTCATGTCAAGCTTACTCAGTGTCCTTACATTGCCAACAGCTTCTACCCTCTTTTTGAGTCCATATGCTGTTTCCACTCCAGAATCTTTGGCAGCCTGTAAAATAAAATAATGAAAGTTCATTGGCAACTTGCATGCATATCTTTGCCCGTAAACCTCTACCTTTACAGTCTTGTCACCAAAGATTTAAATCTCTATTTATTTTGGTAAGCAATGTTGTTTTAAATATCTGAAAAACAACTTTATAAGTAAGGAGACAAACAGGCTGAGGAAATTTATGCATTTTGACTTTCAAGATAATTAAAACACAAAAAATAAACCTATTAAAACAAAATGGAAAAAGGAAAATGACATGGCTAAGTATGATCCACTAAAAAGGAAAATGTAATGGGATGTGTTTAGATGTCTATTCTAAAGGGCATTTTTGTATTACAGGCACGATACAGCTTTTATCACAAAGGTGCCACTGCACGTGTAAGAACAAATGTAGTAGCAAATCACCAACTTGATAACATGAATAAAATGAGGAAGAAATGAGTTTGCCTTGCTAACAAAAGCAATTGAGTGAGAGCTTCCAGCCTTGCCAAATGCTCCAAACATTGGCTTCATCATCACCTGCAACAACCAGGGTTTTATTATTCAAGATATTATGGATAGTAATTAAAATGGAATACAGGCATGTTCTATCGTCTAAATAGACACACCAGTAATTTGATCCCATAAGAACCTTAAACGGAAAATAACCTCATGCATATTTGTGACCATCAATGTGATCTATCCTTTCTAAACTGCTGCCAATTTCTAACCGCTCAAGTGAATGAGCTTCTACCTGCAAGAGGCAAGCTGGTGGAAGATCTCTTACGCTCAACCCATGGTCCATGGATTGATTTTGTTTTGCCAGCTCGATGACAGTAAACTACGATACTGTGCTTTACAGTAAACATGAAAATTTATAACTAGTAGCTCCCCTCTCTAAAATAATATTTCCAAGTTCCAAATCCAATGGCATTTTTTTTATGAGAAACAAAAGTTCCAATGGCTATAATACATGTTAAACTTCCAGAAAAAGTAGATTACTGGTTCAGGTGTAGGTATGCTCGCATTTGAATCGCCTATATTAGCCCATGCAATTGCACCACCTTTGATCACCATTTCTGGCTTCACTGCAAAGAATGCTGGTCTCCATAGAACAAGATCAGCCAACTTTCCCACCTGTGAAAATGAGAGAATTATTTTTATATAAGCAACAACCAGGGAGCGCAGCTTTAGGTATGTAGTCAAGGAATTTGATAAACTAGAAGTCAGAAGTCACTGCTGATGAATGGAATCAGAACTCAAAGCTGAGTACGGGTGGTTGTTCAGGTAATTGGCCCACCGTTTTGTGTCTCCTAGTTTAAACAAATGCAAAGCATATTTCGCATTGTGAAAACAACCTCCTGCAATGCAAAGTATACAATAGACAAAGGGAGTTTGAACCTTCCCTAGAACCGCACAGGCGGGAGCTTCGTGCACCCAACTACCCTAGTTAAAAATTCTAAATTTGATACTTAGATATTTTATGTTATTTTCACTAAAAATAAGACTATCAACTTATTTTAATTATTTTATATATTGAAAAATGTTATATTTACAATTTTTTTTTTTTTTTTTTTTTGTGAACCAAAATTATTTAGATTCCAGCTCTTGCTCCCATATATCTTTCTTCAGTAGATCATCTATCTAATCCATTTGTCTTTTTGTGGCACATTTGAACTTGGGCATAATTTTATCAATTTTCACTTTTGAAAAGCTTCTCATTATAGAAACAACTATTATTGAATTTCAAATAATATTCTATAAGCAATGTGTGCATTTGGAAAAGAGTATAATCTTTTAAAACAATTAGGTTTCAACTAGAACATTTTTCTAGGTTTCAATTAGAGCATGTGTTTCTTTCTGCTTTATTAACCAAGAGGTCAGGGATAGGATGTGAAGCATAAAGCTAAAGTAAGATGAAAAGTAAAAGATTACTTCTGGAGTCTTATATGATTAGCAAATCTCATTGAAGTTGAAAGGAAAATATTATAAGATCACTAATAGATTAGCCTTGTTTTATTGAACAGAACGTTGGATAATAAAAAAACAATATTGGCCCATGTTATTTTAGGTTTTCCTCTACTTCTATCATTACTATGGATTGTTAATAGGTTACTCTTCCCAACTGGAGCATCTGAGGGCCATCATTATATATACTCAAACCACCTTAATAGGTTTTTTCTCAATTTATGTCCAATTGGAGCTAAATCTTTCTTAACATCTATACATATATCATGTTAGGTCCTTTTCTCAATCATCACTATTAATAATACTCCACTCTTCTTTACTAACACATAATAATCTTTGTTTACTTGTCCAAACCAACTTAATCAATTCATTCTCATTTCATCTTGAATTGGAGGAGTTACTCCTACCATTTTTGTTTTTTGACAAGAAACAAAAAGTGTTGTATTAATTATAATGTATGAGTTATATGTTACTCCTACCATTTCTCAATGTGCTTATTTCTTGATTTATCATTTAATGTTCTTATTTTTATCCATCTTAACATTCATATATCAATTAAACTTAATTTGCTAACATGTTGTCCCTTTACAATCCGACATCTTGTTTCATAAAGCATGTTTGGCTTTATAGTAGTCCCATAAAATGTTCATTCAACATTAATGCAATGTGTTAATTATATAGTATTTTGGAAACACTCCTCCACTGAAGCCAATGTGTTTTGTTTCTATGATTCACATCGCTACTTGTTGCTCTTCCATAATGAACAATTGCACATAAATTCCTACAGTTGTTCTTCCTTGGTATCTCTTGATTTTGGTGTTATTTGTGTAAATAGGATTTGGAGTCTGTGATGCACATATGCTGGCAATGCCCTTTTGCCAGGAGTTATGGAAGAGATGGCGTTTTCATTTCCCATTTCCCACTTCCCTGTAATAGAAACGGAAGAAGTAGGAGAGGCTAAAATTAATATTTTTCCATTGATGGATGGTATTCACCCGTCATGGAAGGACCATTGGAAGGTGGTGTGCTTGGCGGAGCTTTGGCATTATGGAAAGAAAGGAATTTGAGGGTGTTTGAGGATGTAGAAAATTCGAGCTGATATGGGAACACTCCCATTAGTTAGCATCGTTTAGCGTTGCTAATAGCAAGTTCTCTAGGGGTTGTACACTCAATGATTGGGTGAGAGGTTGGGAAAATTGTGTAGTAATATAAGATTTGAGGGGCATATCCTTTTTGCCCATTGTAACACTTTAGTTATATATATATACTCTCTAGTTTCTTCTCAAAAAAAATCTTAAGTGTCTCTCCACTTCTATTTCTGCTGCTATGGAACTTTTTTTTTTTTTTTTTGAGGGACTGCTTCTATGGAACTTACATTTGACAAATTTAATCTTGATCCTACCAATCATGAATTATTTGGACTTCCAAGTTTTTCTCTGAACATCTAAATTAGCACTAACTCCTAATTTTTTCATCAATTAGGACAATATGATCAACAAAGTACATCATGGAATATGTCCATGAATACGTTTAGTTAGTTCATCTAATTCACTCTCCTACTACTGTTTTTACTATGGTAAATGCTTTTTTTAATCATATATATCTTTCATCAATAAGCTTTTCTTCTCTAAAATCTCATCATATAATATCTCTAGCCACTCAATTATAATAAGATTTCTTTAGATCAATAAAAATCATGTGAAGATCTTCATTCTTCCATTAACCTCCTTACTAAGCAGCTTCCATGGTTGATATCTTAAGTAGGAATCCAAATTTATTTTTTTGACACCAAAGCTTCAGCTCTCATCCAATTCTCATCTACCCACTTTGACAATCTCATCATACTCATCAATTTAATACCTGAATAATTTGCACAACTATGAATACCCCCATTCCCCCTTCATTTTCATATGTCTCTTAAAATGTTTCCTCTATTCATTAAGCATTTTTTTTGTTAATACAATTTCACTAAACAATTATGTTCACTACAAAGCTTCAACTTCTCCTATACACTTCCAATGCTCAATTCGGATACTATTTGGTCCTAAAGTTTTTGTATTCTTCATTTTCCTAAAAGTATTGCTTTTCACAATCATGCTAATTATACTAACAAATTTATTTTCATTAGTTCCCCCTAGGTCAACATGTTCTTCTATACTTCAATTTTTTGAATGATTTTAATCGATTAGTTTTTCAAAATAAGTTTTCCACATTTCTTTGATATCTTCTTTTTACACTAAGATTCTTTATCATTGCTTTTTGTCTTCGATATACTTAATATGGTTAAAATCTTTGATTTTTCATTCCCATGATAAATTGAAGAGAAGAATAGATAAATACTACTTAAAGACAGCAACTTTAATTGGAGAGTGTATAATTAATGATAAATGAGAAAGTTTTATTGGAGAGACTTAATTAGTGATTAATGATAGACTTGGGAATATATCTTGAAAACGGTTTTATTGGACAATAAAACCTATCAATAAAAGAGTCTTAATTTTAAAAATAGGCAATAAATCTTCAACTAAAGAGTGACTTTTAGGGATAAATGAGAAAGAGGGGGCCTTAAATCAAGGGAAGTCTTAGGAAACTGCCTTAGTTTCCTTACCACCGTGCCAGCTTTGCCTGGCACTCATTGTCCTTTCAGATAGTTCAAGAATATCTTCACAATTCTTGAGGAGTCCGAGGAAAACCTACTCAACTGATCAGATTAGCCTTTGATCTTGCCAATATATAAACTGAAATATCTTGCAGATATAGGAACCCATTGGAGGATCTCAACCAACATTTTACGCCTTGTTAATTCTGATAGAGCATCTTGAAAGAAGCTACATTAATATCAAGAGAGCATTATTCCAAATATCTGAAATTCACAGAAGAATTCAGTTCATTCAATTTGTCTGTGACATTTTTCATCAGAAAAATTAATAAGCTTAGAATACTCGAGATTATTGATTTATTGCAAGAGTATGTGAGGTTCCATCTATAGAAGAAGAAATCTATACTAAAGCTGAAATTAGAATACCTCAATAGAGCCAACATATTGAGACAGCCCATTAGCTATTGCAGGATTTATAGTGTACTTTGCAATGTATCGTTTGATACGGAAGTTGTCACCAGGGGACCCTCCAGGCTCAATTGATCCTTGTTGTGCCTTCATCTTGTGAGCAGTTTGCCATGTCCGGGTGATTACCTGGTCCAAAGGTTGAGATAAGTGTCACAAGGAGACAATAATCAACTAACATATGCATACTCCCATGGAAACAAAAAACACTATTGATGCCGAATTTCATGAGATGTTACAAAAAAGATCCACTGTCTCTTTTGCAGGAGAAATAACTAAGTGGCGATGCAAATTTCTTCCAATGCCATCATGATCCATACAGAATGTCCAGAAATGCACACATATTGGAGTTGAGACAGAATAATGGATACACTCTTCTACACTTGTTCTTTTCTCAACCCATCTATAGTGAAGGCTCTGACAAAAAATTGAAAAGGGATACACATATTGGAGTTGCAGTTTTTGTTCCCAAAGGCATAACTTAGTTAAGGATAATGTCCGGTCAAAAGCACCAAAATGGTCTGAACATATGAAAAAAATAATAATGTCTTCGGGAACAAAAATCACAATTACTTAATAGAGCTAAGTAACTATCAAACCACGCTTCTTCATCTTCATTTTTTTTTTTTTTTTTTTTGAGAAGTGAGGGTATCCGAGCTTGCCCGACTAATCCCTTGGGCTCCTGGTGGCTCGAACAAGAGACCCTCCAATGGCCATCCAAGTCTCACTTAGCACTAGGCCTTCTCCCTGGTAGGTGGGGGTGAGACTTGATCCTAGGACTCCCGGAGTTAGAGTTGGTCCTAGATACCACCACACCATCAAACCAAGATATTTAAGTAGGATATTTTCTTTGGTTATGTACCATAGAAAGTTTTCATAGACCAATAAAAGGAATAAGAGAGGACTCCCAGATCACAAACCTCTCCAATTCGACCCATAGCCTGTGAATCAGAAGATATAATACTGATCGCTCCCATATCATGCAAAATATCCTCTGCAGCAATTGTTTCTTGCCTTATCCGAGATTCAGCAAATGGAACATCCTCTGGTATGTTCTTATCAAGGTGATGACAGACAATCTGCATTGTTTTGAATCAAGTTTGATGGCAGAAATAATTGGGCAGAATACATTCATCCACTTTTTGTATATTGTATACTTCTCTTTCTTACCAGCATGTCCAGGTGCTCATCAACAGTATTAATAGTCAGGGGTCGAGTTGCGCTTGTTGATGAAGGTAAGATATTTTTAACACCACATACTTTAATGATATCCGTAGCATGACCACCACCAGCACCTTCACTGCATATTACAACATTGAAAATGTAAGTTTTGGAATTCCATACACACAAATCGTTAGAAGCATCAATGATGTTGTCCCTTCTAGGATGATACCCAAGGAAAAAGGATAACTTATAATAGATGCTCCAGAATCAGCCTCCACTGATGCCAATGCACATTTGTATATTAAACTTAGTTCTTTCATCTAATATATTTCTCTCTAATAAAACAAATAAAGCATTATCAAGAGAAAGGTTAAAGCAAACATTTTTTGTTATCTTGATCTTGTCGTCTATAAGGAGAGAGAAATATTGAAGAAGATTATGTTAATAAAAGTTAAAACTAGCATAGGATGGTTGAAGAGGACATACATTTAAAGTTATGCATGATAAGTGGATTTTATAACCATTAAAGGGAAGATTTCAAAAAATGACGATAAGACAACCATGCTCCATGGAGTAGTGTCATAGATGGCTAAGAAATCAAAGCTGAGAAATGGCATATCCATAGTATGAGTGTGGCTGTGATGAGAATGTTGAAGCAAATGAATGACTAATTAGAAACCGTCGGAATCAAGAATTAGCAAGAGACTAGGATAGCACCAATTGATGATACAAAAAAGAGGAAATGTCTTGGCAAAGTTTGTCCTTATAAGATGAAGACCGAGAGCTACACTATTGGCAGAAAAAGGCAATATTTAACAAGTCAAAGGTGCTACAAGGGCAAGAGAAAAGACTGGAATTCACTTTGAATTAGAATATTAACAAAAGGCATGGTTACCCTCAATCAAAAGGTGTACATATATATATATAACATTTAAATTTAGATGAAAATAAGTACCAATCAATTGGGACGAACTGCCCACAACACCAAATTGAAATCATGAAGGCTACAAGAATGACGCCCATCCCCTAATCATGCATCCATCTTAAAATAATTCATCTCTGGTTAAGCCAATCCAATGCTGGCATTCACTTCTTGAAAGTGAAACATTCAGCTCCATTAAATCTTGGCTTGTAATCCCTCCATTGTGGATGTTACTTTTCATTTTCAAGTTATGGTTCTTTACCTCTACACTTAGTACCTGATCTACTATTCTTGAATCTAGTATGTGAATTTCTTTCTCACCCTATCTTCTAACTGCTAGATATGGCTTCCTACTCCTCAAATATTGCCTGACTATTTTCTTGTCATTTCTTTTAACTCTTAATTCTTAAAATAATAGTTTGTTCCGAAGTCTTGCATAGCAGCACTTCACCTAATAATATTTGAATATCATCAGTTTAGTAACATTTTTTTTCCAAAAAATTATTTTGCTTTTCGTGTATATCAACTCATTAATGGTTTTGAGCAATAGACAATGAATAAATAAAACACATTCTATTTTCACCTGTGGTAGGTATGGGTTGTTCTTCCTTTAAATGCAGCAATAGTATTTTCCACAAATCCAGATTCATTCAAAGTATCAGTATGAATGTTGACCTGGCATGAATAAATATAGAAAAACAAATTAAAGAACAGATAATTTATAAGAGTGTATAAAGGGGAGCAAGAGGGTACTTGAATGTCATATTGTTCTGCTACACTCAAGCAGTTGTCTATTGCAGCAGGTGTAGATCCCCAGTCTTCATGCAGTTTCAAACCCATTGCTCCTGCTTTAATTATTTCGGGTAATCCATCTGGCTTGGAACTGTTCCCCTACCAAAGCAGAGAATATTTGGAAAATTGACAATTTAGGAATTCAACCACCTCAATCTTCAAATACAGGCCATTTTCATAAATATCAATTAAAAGAAAAGCCATTGCCTTTCCAGTGAATCCAAAATTGAGTGGAATGTCATCAGTTGACTGGAGCATAAATTTCATTTGTATTGGTGCAGGCGTACAAGTAGTTGCGCGTGTCCCATCTGCAGGTCCAGTCCCACCTCCCACCATTGTCGTGATCCCTTCATGAATTGTTAAGATCTTAGAGGCACTGAATTTCTAGGAAATATCACTTGGACACCGCCCTTAACAAGTGAGCAAAATATTATTAACTTAAAAAACAAATTGACACATAAAGCTCAAGACAACATATTTAAATTTTTTATTTTTTAGTCATTGACTAATAAATCAAAATAAACTTAAACCAATAAAGCAAGTTCCCGACTACATACAAGATAGAGCTAGGTATATAAAGATGTTCACTCCACTTTGCTCTATCAAGGGTTAGATCTTCTATTATATCACTCTTGGATACATCCATTTAAACATCCTCATACATGCTATTTTAGGTCTTCAATCTATATTTGACATTACCATTAATAGTCAATGTGTCACTGTTCCCAACTGGCATATATAAAAGTTGGAAATGTAAAAACCGCCTCAAGTGTTTTTTTTTTTTTTTTTTTCATGTTACCTTTAATTGTTGCTACTTCTTGTTAGTAGGTCCGAATCTCAACCAATACCAATATTGTACCCACTTAACCACCTATGGGCCCATGCATGGGTTTTACTCCAAAAGGCTTCTATACTAATGAGGGAGAGATATATACTTATATGATATCCCATATTATGCCCTAGATTTGAGCCCCCTTCCACATGCAAACCCAACCACCCCCTCTTTTTCATTTGCCTCTCAAAGCAATGATCTTCTTCTATAACACAACCTTTATACCCCTTCTTCCTCTACAAGTTCCCCTCCCTTCTCTCCACTCTCCACTCTTATGCATCAAAATCACCATCTGTACATAACCATGACGTTAAATGTGGTTGAATAGGTAGAACCAAAGCCATGAATTCAATGGGAAGGTTTATGGATCAAAACTGAACAGTCTAACTCAATATCAGATCATCAGATGGTCATAGGATGTAAGTCTGCCCTATGTCAAGTTGAAAAAATATTTATATTGTCGACTAAAACTTGTCAACTTGGTTAGGATTTCAACCAAATCCAATCCAACATGACTACTGATACGCCTAAAACATAACAACCATAAAAGTTTTTTTTTATGAAAAAGTAACCCAAACTTAAAATTTTTCCTTTTGCATCTAGTGCTATCTCTAGGATACTAAACTTCTTTTTAGCATTTTGCTTTTCCTCACAACAATCTTTGTTTTTTCTTTATCAATGCAAAAGAAATCAATACACATTTGTATGATTATTCTACTTAAAGGCTGAATATAAGGACTTGTAGAGAAAATCATTAATGTCCTTCAAAAACCAAAGGATCGTGACATCATGCAACTCTGTGAAAGGACTTCTTCAGCAACACTAAATTTAAGATCAAATTAAGCATTTACCAGAAATTCCCATCAACAGATGGACCAAAAAGGACATACCAATTTTTGAAAAAGGATATACCCAATCTACAGGTACACTATTTGTTTCTTGTCAAAAAAAAAAAAAAAAATCTACAGGTCGGTCATGACTCATGCACAGCATCACATGAAATAACGAAGTAGCTACTTTTCCTATTCAAAGAAGTAACTACTTTCCCTTCAATAATATTATTTACTAATTGACATGGATGCAGACTAGAAAAATCTCATATTATTCTAAATACATTTCCTATCAGATAAAAAAAACTGGACATAAGAAATAACCACTTTCCCTTCAATGATATTAGTTATTACTGCTTAATAAGGATTCCAGCTGGGAAGATGATTTCATAAATATCATATAATCTTGACACATTTTCCGATCAGAAAGAAATCTAACCATTTGAAATTGCTTCATGTGCCAATTGAGGACATATAAAGTGCACATGACAATCTATGGCCCCTGCAGTCACAATCATTCCTTCTCCAGCGATAACCTCAGTATTGTCCTAAAATAAGGAAATAGAAACATAAATATGTAACAATAAACCAACAAGGGATGTTAAAAGTGCACTGTGGAGGGATTTTACCCCAACAATCATGTCAAATGAAACACCATCCATCATATCTGGGTTTCCTGCTTTTCCAATGCACAGAATATAACCCGCTTTGATACCAATATCTGCCTTGTATATTCCTGTATAGTCAATTATCACAGCATTCGTGATTACGGTATCCAGGTAATCAAGTGGTGGATAGCCAGAAGTCTGCCCCATGCCATCCCTTAGCACTTTTCCACCTCCAAATACACACTCATCACCATATACAGCAAAATCTCCTTCAATTTCTGCAAATAAGTCGGTATCACCAAGCCGTATCTTGTCACGAATTGTGGGCCCATACATGTTAGCATAGGCCTCACGGGAAAGTTGTCTACAAAATTCATTATCTTTTTCAATGACACCTTCACTGCAAAGTTAAACATCAGAGTTAAGGCATACTAGGTTTTTCCTTTTCCATGGTAAGCACCTATATATTTTCGAGAGCACTAAGACTTAAAGATGTTACTACCAAAAGGAAATGGCATATGAAATGCAGAAGTTCCACACCTGACATTCTCTTCTTCTAGATTTGAAAATCCTTTAGTATGTACAGCATCCATCACCTGTTCAATCTGGAAGGCCTCAAGAGGACCATCTGCAATGTTATTCCCTCCTCTAAACACTTGGCGACCACCAATGCTCACAAGAGTAACCCTTCTTTCATCCCCTGGCTGGCAAAATAAAACCATTCAGGATAAGATCTAAAAGTACACACAACAGAACCAGAGAATAAGATAGTTGGAACAATATGCAAAGCACTCATAAAGGCATGTGTTCTGAAATGAGTGCAGCAGAGAGATGTATGTTGCGATTAATGCATGAAAGGAACAGAAAGGGGGGAAATTAGAAAGGAAAGAATATAATAAGATATAAGAGTAGATTTGAAAGGGCAAAATAACTGAAACTCAAATGATAGTCTGGAATCAGGACATATTTGAGGAAAATTAACAAAAGAACCAATAACTGCACCGCTGGAGATGTCTCTCACCAAAACACCAAGGACTATTAGGCCAATGGTAAGAAAATATCTAGAGTCATGCATTCTGATAGAAACATGACCCATAAATTGTGGAATTTGAAAGAGAATACATTTGCAGTTCCCAGCTGTTACATAAAGTCCTAGTTTATCAATTGATTGCTCAAATTGGTAATAACTGAGAGATCAATCAAGAATCAAATTAATACAGGAAGCAAATCACAACGGGATACAGGAAATAAACTCCAAGTGCCGTTTTAGATCACAAAGAATGGAAAGGAGTTGTTACGAAGTACAACAATGGTTTCTGGAGTAAAAAGTTACTCCTACCAAGAAAGACATAATTTAAACAGAAGCATAGAGACTCGATGAAAAGATCAATCATATGATAAAGAAAAATAAAACATAAGAAACTCGCCTCAAATCGAACGGCTGTCCCAGCTGGTATGTTCAATCGCATGCCATATGCTCTCCGTCGATCAAAAACCAAACTAGGATTCACCTCAATGAAGTGATAATGGCTACCAACCTGTACAAAGGAATTAGAATATTAAATGAGAAATGTCATAGAAAGCAAGGAATAAGATGCTTTTGATGGTCTATGTAAAATGTGATGTTGCAGCTAGAGGACTCTAAGGGGTACCTCCAGGAAGCCAAGAAGAAGCCACAAGCCTCCGTAAAGGAAGGAGGAATTATTTATCAGCTTATTACGAAAGGCTCCTTTGTCAATCCTAATCAGTAGTAAGATTATTATTGAAATGAGTCGGCCAGGGTTCTTACTGATACTGCAACTTAATAAGCGTTCCATGTTGTTTTTATAATTAACTGATACCTGCCAGTTCCCATTTTTATTCTGAATCCGGCCATTATTCAGTATTTGCGATACTTTTAATTATGTAATTAGAAGTATGGTGTCAAAAATCACACAAACACTAAGAGCTAAAACTACAATTTCAAAAATTCAATTTGGATTTATGCCTAAGAGAACAACCATTGGAGCCATTTACTTATCAAGGAGATTTATGAAGAGGTATAGGGAGAAAAGGACCTTCACATAGTTTATAGATCTAAAGAAAGCCTACGATAAAGTACCTAGATATATAATACAATAGGTTTTAGAGAAAAAGAAATTAAAGAATAGGTACATTGACTTGATGAAAGATATGTATCACAGAGCAATAAATGTGATAAAAAAAAAACCAACGATGTGAGAAAGTGAACTTCCCAATTACAGTAGGCAACCTTAAGCCCTCATCTTTTTTACATTGGTTATGAATGAATTGACAAACATATTAAAAAGTATTCTCCATAATGTATGTTGTTTGTTGATGATATTGTGTTAACTGGTGAAACTAAGTCAGGAGTTAATGTTAAACTAGATATTTGGAGAGCAACTTTAGAATACAAAGGGTTCAAGAGTAGTAGAATTAAGACCAAACATAATAAATGTAATTTCAAATTTTCAATAGAAGTAAAATACAAGCCAAAAAACTGAGAATTCAAAGTCAAGAGATACAAAGGAGTGAAAACTCCAGGCTGGATTTTGTTCATGATTTAAAACTTGGCAAAAAGTAAAACTTAATGTATAACATCTCTTATCTTTTTTTCAAAAACCAACCTATTTGCTACTTAAATTTTATAAAATTATTTTTAAATTTGACAAACCAAACGCTTATTCAGATTATAATTAATACAATGCAATACATTTCTGTTTCTTGTCAAAAAAAAAAAACCAAATGATTATTCACTAGTTTTTGTTTTCAGATAGAAAAACTTGTTTGATGTTTCTAAATCGCCAACCAAAACAGGCCTTGGGTATTTATGTTCAACAATTCATCAGGAGGAAGAAATAAATGATGAGTCAATCGTGGAATCAAAGCAAGTTAGTTCAAGTGGAAGCAAGTTTCTGAAATACTATATGATTGACTCATCCCACTAAAGTTGAAAGAAATACTTTGTAGGACCACTACAAGGCTTAGGCTAGTCATGCTTCAAGCTAGCAAGCGTTGGGTAATAAGGATACATGTTAATAAATTGTGAAATGGAAATGCAAATGTTAAAATAGATATGCAATTAAAATATTGAAAGATAAAATTAGAAAACAGCATATACTCAAACAACAATCGGAGTAGCGCCCATTAGAGATGAAATGGGAGAAAATCAATTCAGATGATTTGAACACATATAACAATGACCATTAGATGCACAAATTAGAAAGGTGGCGTAGCAATTAATGATGATAATAAAGGAAACGAAAAACCAAAAATAACTTGGACATAAACAATTATGAAAGATATAGCTATTTGTAAATTGTAATATAACTAAACATTGAAAGATAAAATTAGAAAACAGCATATACTCGAACAACGATCGGAGTAGAGCCCATTAGAGATGAAATGGGAGAAAATCAATTCAGATTATTTGAACACATATAACAAAGACCATTAGATGCACAAATTAGAAAGGTGGCATAGCAATTAACGATGATAATAAAGGAAAAGAAAAACAAAAATAACTTAGACATAAACAATTATGAAAGATATAGCTACTTGTAATATAACTAAATATTTGGCCCTTTACTATGCTCTTTACTGAGCATAGTAGAGGAAGAATATTCATAAAGTCGACCCTATTTAGTCGGGATTTGAGAAAAAGCTTTCTTGAGTTGAACTGAGTTTTAATTATGTATTATTTACTACTTCATCTATTTCATCAACTGTTTACTTAACAACAAGCAATCTCTAATTTCAAGAGTAGGCAGCCAGAAATACATAAGGAATGACTATGACAAAGGAAATAAGGCTTTCTCTAACATAGGTGATGCAGTCAAATTAACCATCAAACAAGAAAAGAAAAAAAAAGGTAAAATTGGCTAAAATAGCATTATGCACTAGGTGAAGGGACCCCTAACTGCACTGATTTGATAACAAGAATATCTTGAATTGGCAAGAGCTAAGAGTGACAGATAAAGCAATTAAAACTGATTCCAGTAAAACAGGTAAAGAAAAATAATTATTAAAAAAACATAACATAATAAGAAAAGGAAAGAAATAAATTGTTTATAAAAAGTTCTAGTCCCCAATTCCCATGAGTATAACTAGAACGATGTAAAGCAAGACTCTCCATGCAGGAGTGTTGTAGTTTAGCATATCCAAACTAAGATTGCAAGAACAAGCACAGCTTCCATATCCAAAAGTTGGAAAGATAGCAAAAGCAGATCTATCTGTCAAACAAATAACTACTAATAATTGTTGGAGTCTAAAGCTATGCGTTCAAACATATAGCTTATCTGGTAGAGATGATGCACTGAAAACATGAGGCTTGCACGTTCCATCATGGCTTAGACAACAAAGGAGAAAAATTGAAAAGAGAAGATGATGAAGTAAATACAGCTCAAATGCTATCAAGAAAAAAGAAAAGAGAGAGAGAGAGAGAGAAAAGATTGAATCACTATATATGAGAAAAAATAACTTGAGAATAAAGTAATGGCAAGAACCTGAATTGGCCTGTCGCCCTTGTTCGCAACCTTAATGATCACAGCTCTCCTTCCTACGTTAAGCATAATATCTACATTCTCATAAATAAGTTCACCAGGAACTTTATGGTCTTCAGTCCCCGAAAACTTGTCCAGTGAGGGAACTGCAGAACTGAAATTCTTTCATCAATGCCATCAGAACTTTATCAAGTATGGCTGCTTCTGTTTAAACCACAATATTTTTAATGTGCATATAAAAGAACAGTTGGATACCAATATTTAGAAAGTAGAGTGAAATACCGAACAAAGTTTCTCAAAACATCCATAATAAAGTCCTAAAAATGCAAAAGTAAGAAATAAAAGTTAAACCTATTAACGATTTGTATCAAGCCTATAAGTCAGTTGGTGACATATGGTTTACAACATCCTAAGGTGTGACGTTAATCCCAGCTTAACGAGAAAAACCAAGTGAAGGCTTCTCTTATGTGAAATTAATAAATTCCATGTTATTTGCATAGCCCACCTCTTTTCTATGTTAGTCTCATGCTATAACAGTACTATACTAAAGGATCATATTTTACATGTCATTCAGAAGAAGAAACCAAATTCTAGTTAGGCATCCTTTGTCCAGCATAATGGTTCACATCTTTCATGAAAATTCAGTCCACTTCATCACAGGAATTAAGAAGATCGGTTAGAATTGTTTCTTCTCAATGGAAATATGATTGTCTTTGACTCATTTTAGTTCCTTGGTAAGCTTCTTGTTTATTTAGTAATATAAACAACAGGACAACATGCGCTTTTCATGGCAGCTTCATATGTTTTGAAAAGATCTAAGGGTAAAATGGGAAAAGAATGTAAATAAGACTTTAAGATAGTAATTGGTTAGCTATAGAACTCCTCTAGTACTAACCAAACTCTAAAAAAGGTGGGAAAGAAATGTAGGAACTTGAAAAAGCTCAAGATAAATTGGAGACGTAGCTTGTCCAACTGCTTAACATATGCATGCATGTAAGTCTACAAAAAAAGAAAATTATGTCCAGATAAGCCTAGGATTGCTCTGATTATTTGCGGATACAATCTTAATAGCAAGAACTAGAAGACCTATCTTCGCCAAACATCAAAATCGATTCATCATTTTGTGGGCCACTAAAGCATGCATCACTGGCATGTTTTGATAATATGCACACACGTTAACCAATAAAAAAAGGAGCAATTAAATATTGGACTGTTCTCAAAAATCCATTCCTCAAAAGCGAAGGTATTAGTGACTGAAAAGCACTGTACAATTATCCATCAGGAGAACAAACAAGCCTCCAACAACCAACCATGTGTATCCCTCATCTGTATTGAGCATTCTTTACCTGGAAGAAAGGAACCATGTAAAGCTAGTTCCAAATTTCCATCATCACTTGCAATAGCATCATGAACTGTGATTAACTTTGTTCCATCAGGAAAGGTCCCCTCAACCTAAAATGAAGAAACAGAAGCCAAAAAGCCAGTTATGGACAGACAATTAGAAAAAGAAAAGGAAGAGAAACCAACCACCTTAACTATCTGTATCATACTCCATTATTGATTCAAAAAGCTAGCTAACGTTCCTATGAAGTTTTTCTCTAAACTTTTTGTATGAAATCAGTAGTCAAAATAGTAGCAATACTTTCCTATAAGAGAATTCTAACTTTTTCTTGTTTCTGAATACACCAAGATGAAAAAAAAATAAAAAATATAAAAAATAAAAATAAAAACTTATATCTAAGAATTTGAGATATTTACTACAATGAAATCATGTAAAACAGGAAGAGTAAAATGGTAATTTTTTCAAACAGTAATTGAGATTTTATGTAATTTTCTATTGTTGGAATAGTTTCGTTCATGAAAAAGTAGAAAAGATATGATAGTTCATCATGGTTTTTTATCAATATCAATTGAAAAGAAATTTTCAACATTCATTGCATTCTACCTGGACGGTTTCCAAAAGGTGTGGAACAGCAGCAAGAACTTGCCTCCTAGAGATGAATAAAAGACAAATATAAGTTTCACAAGCAAGCAATTCCAGTTCAAATGACTTGTGAACAATAACTGAGGCAAAAAACCAATCAGGTGTATTATATAACAAAACTTCATTATCAAAATATTGTGTAAATATCACATTCCAAGCAATTTTTTATTGAACAGAATTTGGGAAATAAAGAAACAACGTATTAATCAATTAGGTGTACTAGAAATGTCCATGCTAAGATAGACATGTGGTAAAATATTAACGGGTAGAATTAGAGAAAACAACATTTGCAATGATAGAAACATCCCAAATTAGAGAAAAATCAGAGAACACTGATTGAGTAGATTTAGATACATACAACAAAAACTATTAAATGTATCAGACATCAGTTAAAAAAAGTGACAAATTAATTATTAATTGCCATGTTAAAAGAAAAAGAATACCTAAAATAACATATATACAATCATATAAGTTAATAAGAAAGCTAAAGTGCTAAACCACTTTTAATATATATATATATATAAAATTTTTCCCTTGGCAAGGTGAAGAAGATGTATTCATATTGAACCTATGCTCAACTCAACTCAACTAAGCACTTTTCCCAACTACATGAGATCGGCTACATGAATTTGCTTCCTCCACTCCGCTCTAGTCATATTGACCCTAGTCATATTGAGCCTATGTAACTATGAAAAGGTTGTGTTGTATTGAGTTGGATAAATATGCTTTCTAACATCTAACTATCTAAGACACCCCAAGAGGTTGGCGTGATGGTCACGCATTAATCTCAAGAGTGAGTGACCAAGGTTTATCCCATAACAATTAGGCCACTCCCCTTTGAGCCTCCCACAAAGTAGGGTTAGGGAGGTCTACATGTTGCCCCAAAGGATTAGTTGGGCAAGGGACCAGATACTCTTAGTAATTAAAATAATAATAATAATAATAAATTAATAATAATCTAAGACAATATTCACTAGTCAATAGCAGCCATTGCCTCCTCTTAAACATTTAATTAATAATCGAATCGTCAATAAAGGAAACATTAATTAACATTTGCATCCAAAGATTTCTTAATATATGTTGCGTTCTTGCATCAAAATTATAATCAACTAGGGATTTCGTAAGGTTATCATCAAGCACTTTTTTTTTTGAAACAATTAAAACTTGTTCAAATGATGCAGCTCTTGTGATACAAGATGTTTACCAATGATATTTGACACAACAAAAGGACGCTTAAGTACAAAAGTGGAACTTTTACGAAACACTTCATTATAAAGCATTTTATGATAAATCAAAGAAAATAAAATATAAGAAATTTAGCAGTAATAGAAGTAGAAATGAGAGACTATTTATGATTGATAACCAAGAGACACCTTATACCCAAAGGAAGTCATTTTGATTAGTTCAGGTAAACCATCAATAAGTACATCTAAGATGAAGAGGATGAGGTTAACAAGAGGAAAAATTAGAAAGAACAAAGTAACGAATTAAATCATTTGCAAGAGAATCTCAGTAGTATTAAACCGCCAGTTGGTCATAAATTGAGAAAAATCTAGTCAAAGATTATTAGACCATGCGAGAGTAAGAATTTGGACAGGAAGAAGTAAGACGGTCACAGTTTAAGGTGCTAAAACATTAAAACAAATGCCAAAATTGATGTTGGCTCTCCATCTAGGTGGAAGGATAGCATGTGGTTTTCTTTGTAGTTGTTTGGTGCATTTGGAAGGAAAATAATGACAAGATTTTCAAAGGGGAGGAGATTAATGAGTTCGGTTTTGAGTGAAGTCGCACATGTTCATGTCAATGTAAGTTTCTATATTTAAACTCTCCAAGGGTATGAGTTTCAATGAGTGGCTTAGGGGTTGAGAAGCCATCATCTCAAATGGTGAAAGGGTTAGGTTTATGGTGTTCTTTTTGTCTCCTTTAGGTGCATCTTGTGCCTTGTATGTTTCTCCTTGCTTTTATATATAAATACATTCTAGTTTCTTTTCCCAAAAAAATGAGGAAAAGAACCAGGGAAAAAAGAAACTCATATATGCTATTATAATCTAGATCCCTTAAATCTATATGTTTAAAGAATGTCTGGTTTTGATGAAGAAGATCTATCTTAACTTATCACAAACTAGCACAAATGAGTAACAACGCAGTATGGATGTCCCCTCTTCTATAAAGGCCCTTTCTTATTGACTTTCAATCCTAGGAGATTAGGACCTTATTAGACTTTTCAATGGGGAGACTGATGGAAAATATAGAGTTTTAACCCCTTGTCAAAATTTCACAAGAGATCATTAATTAATTGCTCCATAATTTTGAATTAATCACACAGGCAACTAAAGACAAGCCCCTAGAGTTGTAACTACTTAAAATGGAGACTATCCACAAAATCTAATAGCATCTAAATCCTACCACCTCTCTTTATATAACAAATAAATAAATTTGATATAAAGATATTTATAAAAACAATTACCCTCCGGTCATATTTTCATGCATACGTCTAATTTTTTATTTTTTGCTTGAGCCTGGTCAATTACGTCCCACAGTGGTCCTTTCTTTTTTTCTTTTTTTTTTAATTCTTACAAGGATCCCTATGTCAAACATCTCATATGCGTTTTTGGCATGGAAGCATTCAATGGGAGCATATCAAAGACATTCAAGAATAATCAAAGAAAAGTTATAAGTCTTAAGTTCTCATGTCAAAGGGAACTCCCAACTCTCAATTGGGGCCAAATATAAAATAACAATAGCAACTGAGCCTAACATAGTGAGATCCAAACAAAAGCCATTATTCTTACAATCAACATGTAGATCCATGAATTAACCTCTATGATGGCTTGAAATGCTACAATCCCCATAAATAAAGATCTTGCAAGCAACAAAAACATCTTGGATGAAGGATCCGTGTCTCATCATAATTGTGATTAACAATGTGATTTAACAAATTCAAGGTAATTGGAATCTCAATCTCACATTACATGTTTCCAAAATTCCTTTATTTTCCCACAAGTAGCAATCTACGTGTATTCAAAGATCTCACTCCTTACATAAAACTTAATCCTTGACTTTTCAGTCTTTCCCCCACTAGGAAATTTTTGTGACCAAGAATTCCAATTCCTCTATGCTAAGCAACATATACACGGTGGAATCAAATAATCAAACTCTACCAAAGGTTAATATGCCATAAACTTCGAATAAAGTTAATAAACTATGGCTTCAAATGTAATGATCTATACACTCCTCCATCACCCCACCCCCCCCTCTTACAACTTAGGCATGAGCTTGTTGGAAGGTGTATCACAACAACTTCTACATTTCAAAATTGTGGAGCATCTTCTTCTTGGTGAAATGAGCACGTCCACAGAAACCAATTCCTTCAGCTTATTTACTTTTTAAATAAAATTCAAATTAATCCCAAAACTAGGAACTATATCCTTCATGCAAATCAGAAGATGTAGGTTAAACAAGAAACAGAAACAAAAAAAGATCTTGATGACTTAAATGATTAGATTCTGAACAATATCAGTTTCCTTGATGACTCGTTATATGCAGCCATTATCAAATTACCAATATGGATTCTTTATGTATGAAGGTATCAGTTTTTTCAGTGCAAAAAACAGTGGCCAACTAACATGCTAAAAACAAGATAAGGCTGCGTATAAAGACCTAAGTGTGGTCCAACCCTTCCTCGAGACCCCACATAGGTTGGAGCTTCATGCACCGGGCTGCCCTTTTTTTAATAAGCCATAAATACAAGATTCAAAATAAATGATCCTTCCTTTTGAACCAAATCTTTTGCAAAATAAGCATACAGGGATTTGAAATCAACATTGCACCTTCCCAAAAGTTGTTTTCCAATGTCCATCAGTTCTACAACAGTCTTATCGCCATCACGGACAAACTTCAAAATCTGTTAAAAACACCATATATTAAAGAGAGGCACATAATCAAGAACTATATGCCACAAAACAATGGATAACAATAAGTGGTCCACATCTGAATAGACAAAATTCCACTTAAATGACTGGTCAATGCGGATGTTATTGAGAATTTCACATTGTGGAAAGGGAGATGCTTTTCTTTTTTTTCTTTTTTCTTTTTTTTCTTTTTTTTCTTGTTTTGAGAAGAAACATTTACATTTATAATGTTGTTTATGTGTTTAAGCCATAGTCTTATGGTTGTAATGCTTCTGCATGTTAAGCACCACTGGTGCTTGACTTCATACATGTATGCTGATTTACTAATTAAGTAATATAATTATCTTGTTTCTCCTCAAAAAAAAAAAGAAAAAAAACATTTATATTATAACGTAGAGGAGAAAGAACTAAAAAAGGAGGACAAGGAGATGCAATTTTTCTAAGTAGAGAAAAGCTGAACTATAAAGGAAACTACACAGTCCTGTCAATTGGGTGTATTGTCAGTAAGGAACTTCTACAATGCATGAGAATTTTATTTATTTATTTATTTATTTAGCTATAGGAGAGAAAGACTTTCATATATAAGGGGGAGCAAGGATTACACCAAAACACACACACACATAAAAACACATGCATGTGCATGCACAAAATCAAGATCTTCTTTACATGCCTCCATTTACATCATTTCCTATAAAATGCATGAGAACATTGTTTCTGTTGTGGCTCACTTTTTTCTAGTTAGAGTAGCACCTCACTTTACATATGGGCAGATTCCTTAAATTAGTTAAACAAAGCTACTGATGTAATTTAAAGATGTATTGGGCACAAAGACCGTAAAATAACTGATAGACACTCATACCTGAGTTGCTATGAGTGCAGCTGCTTCAGTGTAGTTGAGCCTTACACCTCGCGCGAGACGCTTTTGTGCAAGAAATCCCGCCTTGTGCAAAGATAATTTCTCAACTTCTCTCGGGAACAATTTCATTTTTCCAATTTGCCTAGAGAAAGTGCCACCACTAAGCCAAATTCAGCTAGGAATCAAAAGCTGCCTGAAATGAAAGCCAGAATAGTATACCTAGTTAATATATATAACAGAGGCCTTAAAACTGTATCAAAAGCTTAAAAACATATCCCCCCCTTCCTCTTAACTTATTGAAGGTGGCAATTCCATGTATCAAAAGTTGTGTCATAATGCACAATTCACACCTATTAATACAATATAACAATATTGAGTTGCCACAAATTTCTACCTCAGATCGGTCATGCTACTAGTTCTGCCCCAGCTCATGCTGTCCCCTCTTAAAAATATGCAGTTAGAGAATTAATCCTCAACATCCATTCTTGCAACAAAGTGAAAAACAACTATTTGAATTTGAAAAGATTAAACTACAGCCAAAAGGATAAGTAGAAGCAAGAAAGAATAAGAACCAGGCAGGTAGTGAATTAATGTTTTTTTAACCAGTCAACAAGTCAAAGCAAGGTGTTTCTTTTATGATTAATAAAGATTTTTCAGATTTTTCAAGAAAAGTTCTTAGGGTCGGTAGAGAGACATGCTACAGAAAAATGAATCTAATGTTGGCTTGAAGATGTCTTCTCAAACAGTGACCCCTATCCCCCTATACAATTACTTGGTTGGCCTACACATTATGTAGGGCCACCAAACCCAAATGGCAGGATTTTTTCCAACCGTCACTTTGGATACATTTCATCTAGCACTCAGAATTATTCATGCTCCCGACACCCCCACCCCCTCAACCCAAACATGATTTGACTCCTTCAGTCCCTATGCCTCTTCCTAGTTACTTTGATTGCCTACACCTTGTGTATGGGCACCAAACCCAAACAACAAATTCTCTTTGTCATTGTCATTCCAAATACATTTCAATTATATATAATGTAATACACATGTTTTGATGCTAATTATCAGAGATCAACCCATTATACACCACAAGACAAAAATTACAACATGCAAAAATGATTCAATTGTCGCAAGCAATAAGTACAACATACAAAAATGATTCATTCATTACAAACATCATGAACTGAAGAAACTTGAATATTAAAATAACCAAAGTAAGACACTAGATAAATATCATGCTTGTCCTTTGTTGGGGCAATTGCGTCTATTATGGCCCTCTTGCTTACACAATCCGCATCTAATTTTCTGACTTTGTTCCCTCAAGTCCATATCGTTCCGAATACATGTAGACTTTGGCCTGCCCGATTTACGTTTGAGGTGTTCATTTGGAAGCAATGATGGCAAGGTTGAAGGTGGCCAACAATCCTCTGGTGGAATTGGATTAAACTCTGATTGATAACATCGTGCATAGACATCTAAACGATAATAGTGCTCAATGAATTGCTCACAATCAATCTGAAGATGAGCGCACACTGCTTGCAAGTGGGAGCATGGAATGCCAAAACATTGCCACTTATTACAACTGCAGTGTCTTTCTTTAAGAATAACCACTTGCTTATTTCCCCCTTTGTCCATATGTAATCCATGGCGCCCAGTCATAACCTCAAAAGACTCATTTTGATGATTAACCAATTTGATGCTATGCCCACTTGCCTTCATTGCCCACTTTTTCATCTTCTCAATAGCATATTCAGTGAACACATTCCCATTCCCAAAAGCTGAAGAAATTTCTGCTCGTCGATTAGTGAAGTACGCCATGCATCGAAAGAAAGTCAATTGCACTAGTGTTGTAACTGGATAAAAGCGAGCCCCCTTTAAAACTCCATCAATGCACTCTGCGCTTAAAAAAAAATCATGTTAGATTTATATTATAAGATCATGGTTTTATGGCAAATGTTGAAAACATGTGTCAACTAACCTACAAGATTAGTGGTCATCCATCCATATCGCACACCATTGTCATATGCCATTGTCCACCTTTCTCTTGCTATATCATTAAAGAAGTCCACGCAATTTCCTTTTAATCTTGTCAACTCTTTCATGCATGCCTCAAACTTTCGCGGTTGATTTTGTATTCCTGCTCGATATGCCAAATCCTTTAGCTCCTTATTTTTATACTTGTTATCAAAACTGCTACATACATGCTTCAGACAGTACCTATGATGAGCCCTAGGCTCAGCCCAACCGTTATCACTTGATGTTAATGCAAACAATATATCCTCATGTATATCGGATATTATGCATATACCTTCTCTACTACTAACTCTCTGTCGCAAGCACCGCAAAAACCAACACCAAATATCTGCAGATTCCTCTTCAACTAGTGCAAAAGCTAGTGGAAATATGTGACTATTTGCATCAATAGAATTTGCAACAAGCAACTTACCATGATACTTACCACAAAGAAATGTACCATCAATTTGAATGATTGGCCTACAATGCTTAAAGCCCTCAATGGATGGACCAAATGACCAAAATACACGTTTGAACACTGCAGTGCCATCATTCAATGGGTGATAATCCCAAACTACTTGTGTTCCAGGATTTTTTTGTTCAAGTACTGCCATCCATTTGGGAAGCATCTTATATGATGCATCCCAATCACCGAATATACTTGCTATCGCCTTCTTCTTTGCATCCCACACTTTCTTATAATGCACCTCATACCCAAACTTATCCTTAACAATTTGGTGAAGAGTTGCAATTGATGTGGATGGATCTTGTTGCACAACACTATGAATCTCACGAGATATGAGCAGAGAATCTAGCTGCGAATGGTCCTTTGACGGTCTTGAGAGCGAACAAGTGTGTGGGCCAATGTATTTAGTGATCTCAAACAATTGATTCCTTTTGCGCTTGCAAGCACGTAGCCTCCATTTACAACCTTCTTGACATTTTTTACACTTAACTGCCCACACATCGGGCTCTGAGTCAACTACAGTGTATTCATAATGTTTGCGTATAGAGTATCGCTTGACGGCATATTGCAAGTCTTGCTTGGTATCAAATCTGAGGCCTTTATGAAGCTCATGTGACTCACTCCATGTCCCAAAATGAGGCATTGGTGTGTCCTCTGGAATGGCTTCAGTAGCTTTATTGTTCAATTCCACAAATATAGGGGATGGAACACTATAGCCTGGTGCATTTCCTTGCGGTGCTGTATCCATGCCATCTAACTCTCGATCTTGTAAGTCAATATTTCCTCCATCTTCTTGTAAGGGTGGTGTGTGTGCGAAGCCCTCTCCTAAGATAACACGAGCCACTGCATCTCTCACTACATCATGTTGAAGCTCCTTACTCGCCTTGTCATTAGCATTGTCATTGTCTTTTTCATTGTTATCACTATTATAATTATGTTCATCATCAGAATGCTCACAATTCCCAACATCGATTTCATCACCACTTGCATTGTATTCACTTGGACTTAGCGCACTCCCAGGTGATCTATTATGAGCATCCTCTGTGGGTGGCTCTGTACAAGGGCCAACAACATTAGCATGCACAAATGGAGAGTGTTGTCTCTGTTGTGGCTCTGATTCCTCGGTGATTGCCTCTAAAATTAGCTCCATGGTGTTTGGTGGTGGGAACTCTGAGATTATTCCAAAAATATCTCTAATATTTTGCTCATCCTCAATAGGCAATGGTATATAATTGACCATGCCACCACCTAATAGCATTGGATATCTATAAATTATGTTCAACTTTGCTTTATGATGATCAATTTTTAATGCATTGCAAATCACTGTCTCCAATTCATCTCGACTAATGCCCATTCTTACTCTTGTGTAAGACACAGGAGGTCTATCATACGAAACGCCTTGTGGTCCATTGACTATTTTACCATTGTTGTAACATATCACAGTAACGACTCTATCTTCCATCTGAGAATCTAAACACAGACATCAAATCTATCAAAATGATTAAGAGCAAACCAACATCATACGAAAATCTAACTCAACCCAAACTTTGTGTATACATTATATAAAAATAAAATTCACCACCCAATCAATGTATTTCACTATGAATTATTTCTAATCACTAACCAATAAAATCAACCAAAACCTATTTCGTTACAAACTCATTGTACAACTTATTTGGCAAAATTTAAAATTCTTCACATTTACTTAGAACAAAATAACTCATTGTATAAATTTTTTATAAAATTAGGCAACAAAAAAACAAAAAAAAAACTAAACCCAAACACATTATCGAAATTATTTTACTAACAATCAGGGAACCAAACTTTTACATTTTTAACACAAGTGACACCGACTTTTTTATGTAAACTAATTAACAAATTGTCCATTTTACAAAGATTTCACGCAATACAATCAAACCCTAACTCTTAGTTTGTAACCAATGAGTTTCACCAAAAAAGTAAATTGATTGAAATAATTTGCATTTCACAAGTGATAATATTCTAATTTTAGAAACAAATAAACTTAAATCAAACATGAAACAGTTTTTTAGATAAATAAGAAGACACTAACAGAAATTTTCAAGTTTTGTTTAGGCAAATGCAATGAGAAGAAAACGGGATGAATAAGCTAGGGAAATGTTTTTGCCGTCAATGGCAACATTGTTGACTTGGCACTTTAATCAATGGCTTGAGGGGCCCTTTCTTATTTTCCTAGAGAGAAAAAAGGGGATCGAAATCATTTTTCCTAAACAGGCCTGCATGAAGTGTTTCCACTCAAAAGGCATTTAAGAGGTATTTTCCTCTTTTATAAATTAAAAGAAAATTCCCTATCACATTGACATGACATGGTGAATGATAAAACTGGGGCAGAGTTGAGAATAGTTTTAAAGATATGGTACTTTGGGAGTTTCTCTTTCTATCATGGACAATCTGGCAAAAAAAAACCCATGAACTAAACATTAATCCACCTTAAGGCATGTCTACTAGTAATTCAAGTGACTTCAAATCAAATATAGCGTATAAATCAGATTAAAATATGCAATCGCACTCAATGTAAAAGGCGACATCGGACAATTCAACGAGAATGACTAGAGGCATTGGTACACGCAACCATCCAAACTACAACTACACTTCGCATAAAAATTAAGGAAGAAAACACAAACTGTGTCAGACAAGATTGAAATAAGTTTAAACGCAACGAAAAAATGCAGATTATTAAGAAGACTATTGAGCGAGAAAAAAAAAACAATTTCTAATGGTAATATGTGGTACTCATCAAGATTAGGGCAAAAACAGAGGATTTCGAACTAGTTATATCAGGGATTGGCTCAGAATTCGTAGTTACCTCGAAATCGAAACGAGTTGAGAAAACCTCAGAAGCAGCTCATGGAGAGCCGGTTGAATGTTTTACAGAGACCTTGCTACAGCGTTATGTTTTCCGCCTTCGGCGTGTATGCCTGAGAGTAACAGCGCCCTTTCTTTGGAAAAACTTCCTTATCGAGTACCCTTAGTTTACTATCGTGCGCCTAAGCGTGCGATGCGCACTATTTTTATTTTTTTACTTCTTTGTTTTCCGGGCGTTCAAGCGATGCCCGAGGCGCGCATTAAAAGTATTTTTTGAAAAAAGTATATATATATATAATGCTAGATAGACATTAAAAAAAAAAAAAACTCAAGCCCCACTGAGTTGGCATTAGACATGTAAAATTCAAATTCGCAAAGTCAATCAGGGGTATTTGTGTGTGTCCACTCAGCCTAATTTATGATTTAAGTTTTTTTTTTATCTTCATCTAACATTATCCTAAAAAAAATATATATATATATATATGAGTAATATTTAACGAATATATATTTTTTTACCATACTTTTTTGACATTATACTTTAAAACTATTGAGTTGTCAAGAAACACGCAGAACGCGTGTCAAGTGTGCTTTTTAAGTATTTTTTTTAAAAAAATTAACATTGCTAATTAGCGCGAGGTCCAGACAATTTAGTAAGATGAAATTTGTTTCATGTCCCATAATTTGTGGTCTTACTTTCATTTATATTATTAGTCAGATTTGTAATTTTTGGTGCTGTTTTTTTACACATTAAAATACAAATAAATAAATAAATCTTAATGTTAATTTATGACAGATTCTCCAAGGCAATGTCCAACCTATTGTTAACAGTTATGTGATCAATGGCGACTATGTCATGCACGGTTCGGTTTAGTTGCATTGGTGCTGTTATATTACACATTAAAATACAAAATAAGACGTGCATAAACTTTAAAAAAAAAAAAAAACTGTTGCTAAATGCAATAATTACCCTCGTGACTACTACTCCATCCAAAATCCAAATGACATCAATTTCTAAATATAGTCAAATACTGCATCTCTATCAGCTCTCCTTCTTTCTTTCCAAGTATATCTCGATGAGACTCAATTGATCACAAAAACAGTGTCATGCGCACCCTTCTTGACACACTATACATCGTCCCTGGACCCTGCTGCACCCATGAATTTGATAGCTCGAAGAGTAATTGCCTGCCCAGCTCGCAGCAATATTCTTTAGATAACGACAAGTGAAACTAGAATTCAACGCTTATTCATCCGCATTCACCTCTTTTCCCAGAAAGCGCCTTTTTCAATTTCCTCGCTATAAATGCTTCACTGATTCTCATAAATTAAATACCAAAGCTCAAAGAAGCAAAATAAAAGCAGCTGGATTATAAGCCAAAGTTGCTTAATGGCTTCCTCTGCATTATTACTGATGATCATAATCTTTGTCTCTTCCATCCTCTTCTACAACGAGCTTAGATTGGTCAGTTGCCATGCTTCTGACCCTTTGTCATCGAATGAGTTCATGTTGGTTGTAGAAGCTGTCACACCCCGCCCGGACGCGCCTAAATCGGCGGTACACTCACGGACGGGGCGCGCATTTGGAACAATCATAATGGTAATAACAGAGTGCGCAGCGGAAATACAGTACACAGTACAAATCTGATTTCATACAATTCAGAATACTTTTGTACATAAAATGGTCAAGGGAACATACTCCCAAAATCCCCAATGATTCATACAAAGGGTACAAAATGTGGGCCCCATAACCTGCACCCAGTCCACCCTAATTTCCTGTAAAAGATTTGATAATATTGGAGTGAGCTTAACGCGCTCAGTGGGTAAATAGTGCATGAGTATAACAATTAATAAAGCATACTTCAATATCAAATATCTTAAATACACATGTAAGCATCATAATCAATCAATATGTATGTATGCATGACACCGTCACGTACTAATGGTTTGATGAGCGTACATCGCCTGAGTTCACGTACTGGTGTCCTTCCCCGGGCGAAGCCAGGTTCTCATTGTACGTCCCTCCTCAGGAACGATGCTCTGGATTCACGTACTGATGTCCCTCCCTGGCGTAGCCAGGTTCACATGTACGTCCCTCTCCAGAGAAATAATATGAATAGTGAGCAATGCTTCTAACTATTCTATGAGTCATAAACCATATACGTCCCTAGGTGGTGATATGTATGATGCCAATGCATGAACTAGTCTAGTCTACTGGTCTGGTCTTTTCTTGACATTTAGACTGACTTCGGCATCGTCTAGTGATCCTTATTAGGGTCGGTATCACGACGTGCAAGGTAAGGACATTCAGGTCATAAACATTATTGATATAATGCAGTGTAAATGAATAGTAGACATAATAATAATTGAATGTAAACTTTAATAAAAGTTATGAAACACGCAAACCTATGTTTCGTTCCCCACCTTCAGATCTGGTGCTTTTCTCCGGACAGAACTTCGTTGCACCGCTTTCAGATCTGGCGCTTTCCTCCGGACAGAACTTTGTTGCACCGCACCGAGAGTCTCGATTAGAGAGTCTCAAAAACTAAAAACTTAGAAGGCGTGGAAAGGAGAAGAAAATCCCAAGAGAAGGTGATTTTGGTTTGGTGTGAGAAATGAGAATGAGGAGGGTTCCTTATATAGAGATTTTTGGCGCTTGAACGTTCTGGCAGGCGCCTGAACGTTCTGGCATGGCGCCTGAACGTTCTGGCAGGCGCCTGAACGTTCTGGCATGCCGCCTGAACGTTCTGGCAGGCGCCTGAACGTTCTGGCAGGCGCCTGAACGTTCTGGCTTGCGCCTGAACGTTCGGGCGTTGCCCAAATAGTAAAAATTTCAAATAGTAATTTTTTTTTTTTTTGTGAAATACAGGGTATTACACTCTACCCCCCTTAAAGGGATTTCGCCCTCGAAATCAAGTCAAGTAGTGATGGGGGTTGGCGGTTTGAGAAGTAGCTGCAGGCTGTGAATGAGGCCACTGCATGTGTGCAATACTCTATCCATTGATATTATTTTCAGACATCTGGTAGTTATTGAAGTGAAACAATGTATCAAGATAGGTGTAAACAATGTTTCATCCTGATATTGATAAGTGAAAATAATACAACGTATCACTTCATCAGTTGGTGCTAGAAAATAATTCAGGGTATTTTTGTTTAATTGTTGATTCTAGTTCCCATGTTGCTTCCTCTACGCCGTGGTGATCCCAGAGCACTTTCACAAGTGGTATGCTACGGCGCCGTAGTTCTTGAGTTTTTGTATCTAAAATCTGGATTGCTTTCTCCTGGTACGTATTTCCTTCCTCAACCCGAACCTCGACTAAAGGGATGATATGCGAAGGATCAGGACGATACTTGCGAAGCATAGATACGTGAAAAACGTCATGAACCTTAGGCATGGATGATGGAAGGGACAGACGATAAGCAAGTTTGCCAATACGTTCAATGATCGGAAATGGACCGATATATCGCGGGGAGAGTTTGCCTTTGATCCCAAAGCGTTTGACACCTCGTGTGGGCTGGACTTTCAGAAAAACAAAGTCGCCCTTATCAAATTCGAGAGGTTGTCGCCGCTTGTCAGCATAGCTCTTCTGTCGACTTTGTGCAACACGAAGTCGTTCCTTTACGAGTGCGATCTTTTCAGACGTCTCTTGTACTAGTTCAGGGCCTAACTGCGGTCGATCTGCCATATCTAACCAGCATATCGGAGATCTGCATGGCCGACCATAGAGAGCCTCGTATGGTGCCATGCCGATACTAGTTTGGTAGCTGTTGTTGTATGCAAACTCAGCTAGATGCAAATACTTTGCCCATCCGTCATGAAAGTCTAAAATGCAGCATCGTAACATGTCTTCTAAGATTTGGATAAGCCGCTCTGACTGCCCATCAGGCTGAGGGTGGAAGGCTGTGCTCATAGTGATCTTAGAACCCATTCTATTTTGGAAACTTTGCCAAAAGTTGGATGTGAATCGAGGGTCTCGATCAGAAACGATCGTGAGTGGTATGCCATGAAGGCGTACGATCTCTCTTTCATAGAGTTCTGCAAGTTTGGCGGGATTATCCGTGAACTTTAGTGGCAAGAAGTGTGCAGACTTGGTAAGTCTGTCAATGATAACCCAGATAGCATCTTGCCCTTTATTATTTCGAGGTAATGCTGTAACAAAATCCATTGCGATGTTCTCCCATTTCCATTCTCCAATAGGTAACGGTTGGAGAAGGCCAGAGGGAAGTCTTCGTTCTGCCTTAACTTGTTGGCAAACAAGACATCGAGCAACGAAGTCTGCAATGGCCGTCTTCATTCCAGAAAACCAGAATTGTCGCTTGACATCCTGGTACATCTTGTCACCCCCAGGATGCATAGCGTATCTCGAACAGTGCATCTCAGTAAGCACGTCTTTCCGAACCTCGGGATCGTTCGGAAGACAAAGACGTTTTTTATAGAAAACGGCGCCGTCGTCAGAGACTGACCAATGAGGAAGGTCTTGGCCGCTGAGTAGAAGTTCTCGTTTCTCCATTAACATAGGGTCATTGGCTTGAGTAGCTGAAATCTTGCGAACAAGGTCAGAGGTAGCTGATAATTGAGAGAGTCGTGGTCTTGGTCCCTCTATGTGCAGTTGTAGGTTAAAGTTCTCCAACTCTGTAGTCAACTTTCCCATTTCGTAGTTAAGAGTGCAAGCAACATAAGATTTTCTACTCAGGGCATCAGCCACAACATTGGCCTTTCCGGGATGGTACTGGAGTTGAAAGTCATAATCTTTCAAGAATTCCAACCATCGTCTTTGGCGGAGGTCAAGGTCTCGCTGAGTGTATATGTACTTAAGACTCTTGTGATCCGAGAAGACCTCAAACCGTTCACCGTATAGGTAATGACGCCATAACTTTAGAGCAAATACGACAGCAGCAAGTTCCAAGTCATGCGTTGGGTAATTACCCTCATGAATCTTCAGTTGTCTGGACGCATATGCCACCACTTGGCCTTCTTGCATTAGCACGGCACCTAAGCCTTGGAGAGAGGCGTCGGTGTATAATGAAAATCCAATGGCATTTCTTGGAGTGATAAGTACAGGTGCTGTCGTGAGGCGTTTCTTCAATTCTTGAAATGATGCTTCACAGGCGGAATTCCAGATAAAGCGCACGTCTTTTCGAGTGAGCTTGGTCATAGGTTCAGCAATCTTTGAGAAATCCTTGATGAAGCGTCTGTAATAGCCAGCCAAACCAAGAAAACTCCTAATCTGAGTAACAGTGGTAGGCTGCTTCCAGTTTAAGACGGCTTCAACCTTAGAAGGATCGACCTCAATGCCATTGCCTGAAACCACATGGCCGAGGAATTGAACTCTCTGCGCCCAAAATTCGCACTTACTCAACTTTGCATACAGTTGGTGTCTTTGTAAGGTCTGGAGGACGATCTTCAAATGTAGTTTATGGTCTTCCTCGGTGGAGGAATATATCAAGATGTCATCCACAAAAACTACCACAAATCGGTCTAAGTATAACCTGAATATGCGATTCATCAAACCATGAATGCTGCAGGGGCATTTGTTAGACCGAATGGCATAACGAAGAACTCGTAATGTCCGTACCGAGTTCTGAACGCTGTTTTGGTGATGTCCGACTCCCGGATTCGGAGTTGGTGATAACCAGACCGTAAATCAATCTTAGAGAAGTATTTGGCATCTCTAAGTTGGTCGAACAAGTCATCGATCCTGGGCAACGGATATCTGTTCTTGATGGTGACGTTATTCAACTTGCGATAATCGATGCAAAGTCGTAACGAACCATCCTTTTTGCGAACAAACAGAACTGGAGCGCCCCAGGGTGAGGAACTCTTTCGGATGAAGCCATTACTCTCTAATTCCTTAAGTTGTATGTCTAATTCGACCAGTTCAACATTTGACATTCTGTATGGTGGAATTGAGATAGGCCCTGTCCCAGGTATGAGGTTGATCTCAAAATCGAATTCCCGAACTGGAGGTAGACCAGGAAGGTCATTAAGAAAAACTGTTGGGAATTCAGATACGACTGGAACATCGCGTACTTCGGGAGGGTACAGAGCTGGTGATTCATTGTCGTTACCAAGAGACAACGCTCGAAGTTGTGACTTGAGAAGGGCAACTGTTGATTTGTGTATCCATTGCCTTGTGCCCTGAATCTTAACAAACTCTCCTGTAGGCAAAGTTAACTGAACTTGCTTGTTCATACAGTCGATCTTTGCATTCAGTGGTGCCAGCCAGTCCATGCCGAAGATGATGTCGAAGTCTTCAAAATCCATTACAAAAAGATCGGCATATATTATCTGTTCGGACATTCGAAGCTCACAGCGAGAACACTGCAAATTCACGTCAGTACCCGATCCGAATGGTGATGTGACATGGAGTGTGATGTTTGTGGGTTCAGGATGCAGGCCTAAATGTCTTACCAATACTGATGATATAAAAGAATGCGTAGCACCTGAATCAAACAAAACATGCACCATGGTATTGAATAAAGGAAAGGTACCTTCGACGACATTATTGTCTGGGAGGGGTTGGTGAGCGATGGCATATGCTCTGCCCTGATTCCGTGGACCCTGGTTCTGCTGGGTCGGCCTGGGTTGGGCATTAGCAGCAGGTGGTGCTTGTTGGACTGGAATAGCAGGAATAGGTTGCTGAAGGTGCGGACAAAGATGTTTGACATGGCCCTTCTGGCCGCAGTTGTAACAAGTCGGCCTGTACTGCTGATGGTTGTGCTGGCCATTCTGATTATTGTGCTGGCCTTGTTGATTGTGGTGTCGGCCACCACCTCTGCCATTTCCGTTGCTACGGCCACCTCGTCCATAACGACCGCCACGGCCATGATTTCGGAAACCCTGGTGGTTAGAGTTAAAAGGTTCAGCCGCAGGTGTTGTGCCTGCATTCGTCGAAACCGGGGCTGGGAGGGCTGGGTTTGGATTGTAGTAGGGCTTTTTCCTGTTGCCCTGTTGTGAGCCTTGTGGAGGAAATGTGGCAGGTCGTTTGCCCTTATTCATTCGCTGTTCTTGTAAGAGCTTCTCTTGTTCAAAGCTCATGGCCTTGTCAACAACCTCCTTGTAAATCTTGATGTCCAAGATCGATAAGGCTTGCCGAATGTCATGGCGAAGGCCATTATAAAATTTCTCGGACTTATCTCGCTCCGTTGAGATGGTGGAGAGAGAGTAGACAGATAATTCTTTGAATTTTCCAGCATATTCTCTGACGGTCATGGTGCCCTGATATAACTTAGCAAATTCCTGGCGCTTCTGCTTTGTCACCGCGCTGGGAAAATACTCATCAATAAACATTGACTCAAACTGTTGCCAAGTCATATATGCTATATTGACCCGTGGGTCTTCTTTCACTGTGAGCCACCATTTGTTTGCTCCACCAACAAGTTGGTAAGTTGCTAGTGGAATTTTGCGAGTCTCATCGACTCCCATTGCATCAAGAGCTTTCTTTGACTCATCTAGCCACTTTTGCACCTCATCAGGATCAATGGTGCCATCGAAAGTAAGAGGTTGTAGTCGCTTGTATTTAGTAATCTGATCGGTTTGAGCTTCCGACCCAAATTTTATAGGTGCTTGTACCGTGGCAACCTGACTGGCTGCAGTCTCACGAACGGCAGTTTGAACAGTGACCTTCAGTGCCTCAACAAATCCAGCGAAGAAGGTTTCAATGCTTGAAGGCATGGCAAAGGGTGCGGGTGGTGGTGGTATTGCCTGCCCAGATGTAGTGGCAGTGTCGGGTGTGGCCTGTGCTGTTGTCGGAGGCGGCGGTTCCTGAATCTCAGGAGGTGCCTCAACTGTGGGACGAACAGTACGTGGCCTTCCTCTCTTCCTGGTTTGCATTTTCTCACTGGCAAGGAGAAAAGAAAACCAAGATTAAGAAACTGTAGGTAAGTATAATGTTGGAGTATGCTCAGCAACAATTTCGAGAGTACTGTAATATTAAAATCACTTATTTTTCTAAGTAGAGTGTAAAGTTGTTGTTGAGGAATCAAAGAATCTTATATATCTCGTATGTGTGGCCATGGTGTAAAAACAAACAAGGTTAGAATGTTTATATAATAAGTAGAAAACTTTGCAAGTATTTAAAAAAAATTTGTTTTGGTGTTCGTGAACATACATATATTTCCTTGAAAATCCATACGAGTCATAAGAATTCTAAGATTTGCCTCGGTAAATATCCTGATTTAACGTTCTAACGCAATCTTATGCATTCATACGCTTACTCTCAGTCTGTTCAATTATTATCCAAGTTCATATGTCCCATACCACATGAATTTAGTAATAAGGGTGGAAACCAAGTTAAGTTGTATGAACACAGTCTCTAAAAACATTGGTTGAATAGAAGTTCACTAATAGTATCGTCCAAATTTACTCGTCCCATACCGTGTAAACTTAGGGATAATATTAGTAATGCAACTTTCTCCAAGTGTTTCTTTTCACACAAGGTCGTGGGTTTTCTTACTTCCACATTTTATTTAGTATCATCCAATTTTGTTGTGTCCCATACCACTCCAAAGTTAATGATACAAAAGAAAGAATGGTTGTAAGTCGGCCCACCAAAGATAGTCTTAAACAAAACATTTCATTCATATATAATAGAAAAATTTACATTGCCAGTAATCAATTTTGACGTTCTTGCCTACCACCATTTCTTTGAGATCTACTGTTATGTACAAAATGACTACTAACAGAAGGTTGAGAGTGTGTTCGCTCTGCGTTGGAGTTTTGCAAACGAGTTAATACATGATTGTGGCTTTCTTTCAGTGCAGCAATATTGGATGCCATTTCATCTAACCGTTCAAGTAGGTTAGTCGGTTGTCCCATTGGTGGTTGGTGGGTTGGTTGTCTCGTAGGTGAAGGGTAGGCCATAGGCATTTGAGGAAAGTATTGGTTGTATGGGTGGTTCTGAGGTGGAACATAGCTGTATTGATTGTGCGGAGATCCCCTAACCGGAACCCCTTGGATAATTTGGTTTGTTTGAGATGAAAAAGTTGGGAACAATGGGCTCATTGGAATGTTTGGTCCTCCAAGATTTGGTGAGGCCCAGTACTGTTGTTGTTGGTTTACAGCAACTTGTGGAACGGGCTGATACTGTACTGCAGAAGGTGGAAATCTTTGGTACGAAGTGTTGCCTTGAGTTGGCACGTTCCAAGTTGGTGGGTTTGCTTGTGGACCTTGTCTATCATGACTTTGTAGTGGCGAATTTAGTGTGGCATATAATTCTTCGTCAGTAAGTGGTGGATCAATTGGATCAGTATTCAGGGGTGGGTTTGATGTAGGATTGGGATTTGAATCATTATTTGGGCCGTCTCTGACAGGCATCTTGCGTCGACATTTGCGAAGGCAACGCCCGTGCTTGTCCCTCATTCTTTCGGCAGTTCTGTTTGTCGTGCCGAATACCTCTTCGTCAGTTACCCCTCCACTTGTGCCATAGGTCTTGAAGATAGAGGATGCTGTAACTGGTTCAGTGATCAGCTTTGACGTTCCATCGAAAGTGTCAACGTTGGCCTCGTGAAGGATCCTCATAATCAAGACTCCGTAGCCGAGGAATTCCTTCTTTAAAGGGTTTTGAATCACCCTCAACATTTGTTGGATGATGATGTGTGGTAGAGAGACTTTTATGTTCTTCTCTATGCAATACAGCACAAGGAGTTGGGCCCTTGACATAGTGCCCCTAGTACCCCTTTCTGGTAAGATGTTGCCGTATACAATCTTTCCGAGGCCGACAAGAGATGGCTTAAGTTGATTGTTTGGGAGGTTGGTGTATGTTGATTGAGTGTATGGCTCTTTGGCGACGAAATTAAACAGTTGTGCATTAGATTCGGCGATCGCTGCAACTGCCTGGGGATCATGTGGATCAATAATTATTGCCTCAATCGGAATCTCTAAAAGTCGAGCAATAATCTCGATGTTGATAGGAATTGTTGTTCCCATGATTGTTGTCTCTAAGTGAGGGCTGATCTCATCTCCGTGAAGTCCCACGTGATTCATGGCTTCATAGAAGGATCGAACCAAGTTGTAAGAGACTTGACCCTCGACTTTGGTTATATTTAACCAATCCAGTGCTGCGAGTTTGTCATGAAGGATTGGACGGAGGCGGAGATCGCCATTGTCGATGCTCCTCATAGTCACAACCTCTCGTTTGGACAATTCCGTTAGTCTAGTGGGAATTGGTTCCCTGCTAGTAGAAGATGTTCCCTCCCTTGAGGTCATTCTTTTGCTGAAAGGAAAATAAATTTGTGTGAAAGACACAAAATATATTCCTAATATTTTTAAGATTTATGCTTTGTCTGCTAGACATTTGTTTCGAGTGTTCTGTTGATGTTTATGCCAGCATGAGATTTTCTTCATTAGTGATTTGATGCATATATGTCGTATTCACTTATGAATGTATAGACATATTTCATTATAACTATATATAGTGTCCAAAAATCAACTATTTGGAATGTGTATATATGTCATATTCACATATGAATGTATAGACATATTTAATTATTTTAAGATTTATGTCTTGTCTGTTAGACATTATTTTCGAGTTTTCTGTTGATGTTTATGCCATCATGAAATTTTCTTTCATTAGTGATTAGATGTATATATGTCGTATTCACATGTATAGACATATCGACTCATAACTATATATAGTTTCCAAAAATCAACTATTTAAAATGTATATATATGTCATATTCACATATGAATGTATAGACATAGTTAATCATAATTATATATATAGTTTTCATAACGCAACTATATATATTGGAAATTGAGACTATATAAAAATCATATATAGTTATTTTTAATCCTAACTATATATGGAAGTCATATATATATAGTTTTAGAAATTTCAAATAGTAAATTTTTTTTTTTTTTTTTGAATAAATAATTTTCGAAAAATAAAAATTTTTTCGAATTTTTTTTTTTTTTTTGAATAAATAATTTTCGAAAAATAAAAATTTTTTGAATTTTTTTTTTTTTTTTTAATACGTACCTCATATACACTAATGTATATAGATACATATATTCAATAATAACTACACATATAGTTTCTAATAAATTATTACTATATGTATTTTTAAATCAACTATAGTTTCTTTCCCTAATTTGGTGGACTTGGGCGGGCCGTGGACCGTACGCTCTGATACCATTAAATGTCACACCCCGCCCGGACGCGCCTAAACCGGCGGTACACTCACGGACGGGGCGCGCATTTGGAACAATCATAATGGTAATAAAAGAGTGCGCAGCGGAAATACAGTACACAGTACAAATCTGATTTCATACAATTCAGAATACTTTTGTACATAAAATGGTCAAGGGAACATACTCCCAAAATCCCCAATGATTCATACAAAGGGTACAAAATGTGGGCCCCATAACCTGCACCCAGTCCACCCTAATTTCCTGTGAAAGATTTGATAATATTGGAGTGAGCTTAACGCGCTCAGTGGGTAAATAGTGCATGAGTATAACAATTAATAAAGCATACTTCAATATCAAATATCTTAAATACACATGTAAGCATCATAATCAATCAATATGTATGTATGCATGACACCGTCACGTACTAATGGTTTGATGAGCGTACATCGCCTGAGTTCACGTACTGGTGTCCTTCCCCGGGCGAAGCCAGGTTCTCATTGTACGTCCCTCCTCAGGAACGATGCTCTGGATTCACGTACTGATGTCCCTCCCTGGCGTAGCCAGGTTCACATGTACGTCCCTCTCCAGAGAAATAATATGAATAGTGAGCAATGCTTCTAACTATTCTATGAGTCATAAACCATATACGTCCCTAGGTGGTGATATGTATGATGCCAATGCATGAACTAGTCTAGTCTACTGGTCTGGTCTTTTCTTGACATTTAGACTGACTTCGGCATCGTCTAGTGATCCTTATTAGGGTCGGTATCACGACGTGCAAGGTAAGGACATTCAGGTCATAAACATTATTGATATAATGCAGTGTAAATGAATAGTAGACATAATAATAATTGAATGTAAACTTTAATAAAAGTTATGAAACACGCAAACCTATGTTTCGTTCCCCACCTTCAGATCTGGTGCTTTTCTCCGGACAGAACTTCGTTGCACCGCTTTCAGATCTGGCGCTTTCCTCCGGACAGAACTTTGTTGCACCGCACCGAGAGTCTCGATTAGAGAGTCTCAAAAACTAAAAACTTAGAAGGCGTGGAAAGGAGAAGAAAATCCCAAGAGAAGGTGATTTTGGTTTGGTGTGAGAAATGAGAATGAGGAGGGTTCCTTATATAGAGATTTTTGGCGCCTGAACGTTCTGGCATGCGCCTGAACGTTCGGGCGTTGCCCAAATAATAAAAATTTCAAATAGTAAAATTTTTAACGTTCTGGCAGGCGCCTGAATGTTCGGGCGTTGCCCAAATAGTAAAAATTTCAAATAGTAATTTTTTTTTTTTTTTTTTTTGTGAAATACAGGGTATTACAGAAGCATTGCCTAGTAAACAACTGGGATTCGAGGCGTCTCTGCCGCGAGGGCCAGTCCCACCGTCTGGCCCTTGCGTCTTGCACCTACGTTAGTTCACCATGGAGACGTAGATTCAAGAAGTGCCCTATCAAGCAACGACGTACATAAATTGGCCTGATTAAGAGCTCATTTATCTTTGAAGTGTATGTTATGGAATCAATAGAACTTTAACAAATGGAATCTTGCTTCACCAGCTAATTGGGTTGGCTTGTTTGTTTATCAAACTTGATTTTCATACTCGTATTTTATTAGATTAGTCATTAAATGAAATAAGCTTATATCATACTCACAATATTTGAAAGACTTCACTTTGTTTTTTTGTTACACTCATTCTATTTTTTTTTTCTTTTCAAACTATAATATTTGTTAGGTTGCATCATTACATGCATACAAATTATTGTAGATCAATGGATTAAAGACAATGACTCTCTCGTCTATTAATATCAAAAACAAATTTTCATATCAAGGCCCAACAAGAACACAACAAGCCTCTAATAAGGAATATAACAACTCCTTTGATTATGAGGCCACCCATAATCATCAAATAGTAGATAGATGCCTAATCAGGTGAACTGTCAGTCATTGACAAAAGATAAAAAGTCGTGATCCTTAATGAATCCAAGCTTATTTGACACCCATTGCATTACATCCAAAGCAAAGAGATGTTTGACATTTCAAGACAGCCTCCTTCTTTATTATTATTTAACTAGAGTAGGCGTATTTCAAATGTGTTAAAGAAAAAGTTTAGTTGAGTCGAGCCACGATGTATTTACATGTAATGTATTACTTAAATTAATGATAAAAAACTACATAACATTTTGTCAAGAAAAATATTATTGATGAAAACTAGTAATAAAAATATTTTATATTATAATTGGTTAAATTTTGGTTGGTTGAAAAGAGGCATGACATGAGACACGCGTTGATAGATTAGACAAGAGTATTTGTTACTGATCTTTAGTGGGGAGAGAGAAAAAAGAAATATGATCTCGAATAGGAAAATACAGCATTTAAAAACAAAAAAATTAAATTAGGGGAAAATGATACTGGCGTTGGTGGGGATTCTTAAAAGAAATAAAGTTTTACTTAAATTTGATGCACTTATTTTATTATATTTTGTAATAACTTAATTATTTTAATATTATTTAAAATGTCACTTAATTGACAAGAATATCTTGATTAAGAATTTTATCATTAATTAATAAAGGTCACCCATTTATCTATTTTTGTTGGGTGGGTCAACCCAAAAGCTTCTACAATATTCGAGTTCAGAATAATTAGTCTCGCCCAAAGAAAATGACGATACCTCCCGGATACCTGAAAACCTATAATAAAAAATTTAAAAAACCAATTTTTTTTAGTACAATAGATTGTTTGGGCAAAGTTTTATTCGTTGGGGTGGGCTAAGATTAAGATGCGAGTTCTGTCACGCGGATCTCACGTGAAAATGCACAGCAGCAAGGCCAGCACCAGCAACAGCAGCAACAGCAGCAACAGCAAGTCTACATATATACCCAGACAACAAGCCGGCGTCGAAGTGAGTACTGAGTTGAATCGAAAAGCAGGCATGGCGGGAGGACTTGGATGCGAAGGAGGAAGCGATGGCGTTGTCTCCGATCTTCTCGAGTTTCTCAACTCTTCTCCAACAGCCTTCCACGCTGTTGGTAAAACTTCCCGAACGCATCTTCTCTATTCATTTCCATTTTCTTATCTTCTCTCTCTTTCAAATCTCACGGATTTGATCGATTGATTGTTTCTGAGCATTCTAGGATATGATTTGGCTACAAACTTTAGGGTTTTTTTTTTTTTTTTTGTAGATTTAATGGTTCGTTCTTTGTTTGTTTTTCCCCCCATTAACTTAGACGAGGCTAAAAAGCGGCTGAAGAACGCGGGATTCGAGCAGATTTCTGAAAGAGAAGACTGGAAACTCGAAGTCGGAAAGAAGTATTTCTTCACTAGAAATTATTCCACAATTGTTGCATTTGCGATTGGGAAGAAGTAAGGTGAATTCGTGAATTTTATCATTTTTGTTGCTTCTTACACTGCTGCGAGTTAATAATTCTGTTTTTCGTTAAAAATGCAATTTTTTTGGTAGATTTGTTGCAGGAAACGGGTTTCATATCGTCGGCGCGCATACTGATAGTCCCTGCCTTAAGCTTAAGCCCGTTTCCAAGGTAATTTGACCTTTTGGGGTTCAAAATCACACTACATAGTTTAGTTCTACTTCAAAAGTTTGCAATTGAAAGAATTGTTACAGTTTGTTTATTGTTTGGAAGGTTGAATTTCATTTACTTCCGGTAGAGGAAACTCAAATTTGTTCCTTCAGGTTGCTAAGGGGGGATACTTGGAGGTTGGTGTCCAAACGTATGGAGGTGGTCTGTGGCACACATGGTTTGATCGCGATCTGACTGTTGCTGGCCGGTTGATGATAAAGAAAAGAAAATATGGTTCTGAATCCTACTTGCACCAGCTTGTTAGAATCAATGAGCCCATAATGCGGATTCCTACGCTCGCAATTCACTTGGACAGGTCTATAGAGACAAACTTAACTGTGTTAAGTTGGAGTACGGATTGCTGCTATTAGACATATTTCCTTTGAATCTTGGAATTTATTTGCTTTGTGGTTTCTGTTTATTATTTTTTTACTTTTTGTTTGCAAGAAACCTTTTTATTTTTATTTTTTTTTGTTTATAAATTTTCTATGTATAGGAACGTTAATGATGGATTTAAGGTGAACACGCAGAGTCATCTTGTTCCAGTGCTGGCGACATCAATAAAGGTGGTACTCATATTATGCGTGTGCAGTTCATGTTGGCATGTCCATTTTCATATGTTGCCATCTCAGAATTGCTATCCACAGTTCAATGGCGAGCCATATACCTTTTTTAGCAGAAGAACTTGTTTATGATTGCAATCTAGCAGGAGAATAATAAAAAAGATGTCAAAAAAAGTTAAATCTTTGTCAATTTTCTAAATATGAAGTAGGCTACCAGCTATTTATCAGCAGGTATTATATATAATCAAACACTGTAACTGTGATTAGGATAATAATTCTGTAACAGAAACATGTTAAGTTACCTCTGTAGCTATAGCGTAATATCATATACTTTTGACAAAATTGAGTTGTACATCTATGTGCTTATTTGCTTCTCTTCATCTAACATTGAAATATTTTTTGTTTCACAGGCAGAGCTTAGTAAGGTGGAAGGTGAAGATATTCCAATTGAAGATGGACTTGAAGGTGATGGAAAGAAATCTACCGAAAAAAAGAACATTGATAGCAAAAAACATCATTCACTTCTATTAAAGGTTATATACTTTGCTCTCTGCAGATGTGGCCTCCTTTTTGGGTCCTTCTGCGCAAGGTTTTGTTTTCACCTGAGATAATTAGATTAGTGGTTTTAGCATACGGGGTCCTACCACACATGTTTTTGTTTAATATGAACCTCATTGGAAATTTTTTAAGGTTTTAAAGGGGAAGTTTCTTGATATTTATTTTGTTATTCTTTGATTTTTTTTTTCTCTTTCTTTAGCTGCTTGCAGCTAATGCGGGCTGTGAACCAGAAGACATTTGTGATTTTGAGTTACAAGTTTGTGATACTCAACCTAGTGTTCTAGGTGGTGCCATGAAGGAGTTTGTTTTCTCAGGAAGGCTTGATAATCTATGCATGTCTTTTTGTTCTTTAAAGGTCAGAATTTTGAATCATTTTATATTCTTGCTTCCTATTCATTGCTTTAGCAGTTAAAATTGCAACAGGCAGTAGAAAAACTTTTCAGAATTCATCATATTGATACCTTGTTTAGATATGATAATACAGAAATTGCAGAACTCTTGGGACTTAAAGGTGGGTATGTGATATTTTAGTATAGAAAGATGAAAATCAGACGTGATAAAATACCCAATTGATGTGGCTTTATTGTAGCTCATTATGAAGGTGTACATCTATGCTTGAGTAGAATTAGGTATTGTCTATTTATTGGGGAGAGATAGATATCCTATAATATGCTTTGTTCATGGTTGCGGAAAACTTGTTACTCTAACATATCTTTCCTTTCTAGTTGTGGAACACTTCTTCTTTTTTTATTTGTTTTTGGATTGTATTTCAGGCTTTGATAGATGCAACATCTTCCAAAAGTAGTCTTGAGGATGAGGTTGGTGTGAGGATGGTATCATTGTTTGATCATGAGGAGGTGGGATCCAATTCAGCGCAAGGAGCTGGTTCTCCAGTCATGTTTGATGCTTTATCAAGAATTACAAATTCTTTCAGTTTATCAGATTCTAAGGTCACTCTTTTGTCCATTTTTGGACTTCTCCTAAAATATAGAAATTCTACAGTTACTCTTTTCCTTTTTTTCTTTTCCGCGCAATATACTTTTAAAACATATTTTTTTTCTACCAAAAGAAGATTTCTGAATTCTGTTATTTGAGGGATTTCTAGTAGTTGGTGCTTCTTGTCCATTACTATGGCATGTTTTGCTAATAAATAGAATTTAAACTAATGTTTAGAAGGGGAGATGGTGAGTATTTGCAGCTCTACTAAGCATATCACCATGAATGAGCATACATGTATTTAAGACAGCCCATGTCCATTATGTCACTGTTAATGGCATAATGTATTGTAGCAGTGATAACTCCTATTGTTTATTTATCAAGTTTTTGGCTTCATTATTTAGAGAATAAGGATATCAGAGATAGTGGGTATGGTAGTCATCTACCTCCATTTGTTGCAATTGATGCAACCTTGAAAAGGCTCATTTACCTGATAAATAGGACAGACAAATCACTGTGCTACTTGTGAATGCTGATTCCTTCTCAATTGCCTTCAGTCTAGTTATCTTCATTGGCTTAAATGTGGACTGTTTGACGGGATCACAGAAAGACCATTTTCCTTGAATATTTCTCTTCTACAGATTTCTCTGTCTTCATGTCTTCATGTTTTCCCTCGGTAATGAAATTGTGTACCTTGCATTGATTGCATTTCAGGTGCTTGAGAAAGCAATACAAAAGAGTTTCCTAGTGTCTGCTGACATGGCACATGCCTTGCATCCAAATTATATGGTATGCCATTTCCCATGTGCTTGAACTGCAAGCCATCTTTTTGGTTTCTCATTTGTGAAGTGCTCTATGTTTAGGACAAACATGAAGACAATCACCAACCTAAGTTGCATGGAGGGCTTGTCATCAAACACAATGCCAATCAGCGCTATGCCACCAATGCTGTCACTTCTTTCATATTTCGAGAGATTGCAGACAGGCACAGCCTTCCTGTCCAGGTAATTCATAATATTCAGGATAATGCTGTTTAATTTTCTCATCGTCAAACTTTGTGGGTAATGATAGTTGAATTAAGAAGAACTCCTTTCTTATGAAACTGAAGAATAAAGCACTAACTAGGGTCCATTTTGTCTTGACAATCAGAGGTTATAAGTACATGTTAAATGAGTCAGCTTTTGTATGTCAATCCTCCCTGTATGGCTGATATGTACTTGTTATGAGGGAGTGAAATGCTGTAGGAGCCCCAACAATGTTGGAGGTTTCTTACACAAACTCTCCAAACTCTTATCATCTACTAATAACTACACTCTCCAAACTCTTATCATCTACACAAACTCTACTGTTGGAGGAGGATCATTCAAGGGATTTCCCACAAGCCAGAACATCTTGGTCAGCAAATGGATACAAAAGTTGGTGATGTAAATTTGGAAATAATTTTGGGAAATATGACCCTCTGGAGGAGTTGACTCATTTCTGTTATCTTTGTTTTACAGGATTTTGTGGTTCGCAACGACATGCCATGTGGTTCAACAATTGGTCCTATTCTTGCAAGTGGGGTGGGGATCCGTACCGTTGATATAGGAGCCCCCCAGCTCTCAATGCACAGCATAAGAGAAATGTGTGCTACTGATGATGTGATGCATACTTATGGACATCTCAAGGCATATTTCGAGGAGTTCTCTGAACTTGATTCCAAAATTAAGGTCGACATCTAAGCCAAGCTGTGGCATCTTCAATACTTACTGTTAAGACTTTTATCTGTTAGTCTTTCTAAAAACAAATACAAATGAAAAGTTGAATAATGGGTTCTTCTGATTGAAAATGCTTGGTGGTTGGGGAGCCACTTTATTAAAATTTTCTATCTTTTTTGAATTTGGATTCTTCACTTTCATTTGCGGTGCCATCTCTTACCTAGAAGTCTGATTTCTTTTCATAAAACATTTTTTTTACCTTCCTCAAATTTATCCAAATGTGGTCCAATAATATTTATGGCAACATGCAAATTTATCAAAAAACATTTTATTTTCCAAAATGCCGCAGTCGTATTCCTCATAATCCCTGTACATTTTTACATAAATACACGAAATGGAGACTTTGAAGAAAAAAACCAACATCTAGGGTGGGGTTACCAAAATGATCAGGAAGGAAAGGCTTTTATAGGTTAAACCCAGAATCTAGATTAATCTACACATGAACAGCTTTCAAGCTTCCAGTCTACAACCCACCCAATGTTTCAAACTGACGGCTGCTTTGCATCCACCATAGTTCTAGACAATTGCTTCAAGCTGTGGAGTACTCAACACTAGAATGTCGCTATATGGCTCATCTTGCTCTACATCTACAAATCCTTGAGACTTCAAGACCTGCAAAGATGTGTTTTGATGAGTTCACTGCAAGCTTGTCGGGTAAGATCTAAAAACATTTTTTCAGCAAATCAGAGTAGCAGTCGTCAGAAAAAGAGATGCATTCAAACTATCTAGCGAACCTACTAACGCAGGAAGTTCAATACAGAGAAGATAGGAGACGGCAATGGTACCAGTATTTCATAGAACAGCCTAGCACTTTCTTTTCTCGTTCGTCCTTCAAGAACTGAAGCCAAATTAAAAGCTTTGTTCTCCCTTTGCTTGTTATTTAGAAAGCTCTTACACAGATACCTTGCCACTGACCTGGGCGCCATAAGGTTGGAAGTCAAGTATGTGCATTCCTACTAAGAAGAACCAATACTAACACAAAAGTTATATCAATCTTACCTGGTTCTAACAGACCATTCATCTGCAAAGCAACACAAGGTAAAATGAGAAGAGTCCAACACAAGAAAGTAAATCTCCCTGAAAAAAGAAAACCCAAAGATTGTAGAAGACTTAAATTGAGTTTCTGCCTTCAGCTTTACCTGGGCTCCCGTTATTTTCTTCTAAAGGGCCCATCTCCTGCAAGCACGAGTCACATCTCAGCATATCGGCAAAGTAAAACTGATCATGAAGCTATAGGGATGCAGTGGCAAAACAAAATGCAACCCAATCACAATTTAGTAAGGCTAATTAAACTGGAAAGGCAAAGCCACATGCTCTGGACAAAGAAACAATAAGATTAATCCTTCTACTCCAACCAACACTATATATCCCACATTTCAGTTTTGCTTGGTGGTTTTGGTGCCCCCATGTCATATTTGCCTTTCTTTTTCTTTACAATCTGGTTCACTATATAAAAATGGTAATTAACTGCTTACTTCATCCATAAGATACAGTCCCATATTTTGAGAACCAATTGGAGGTATCGACTCTCTGTCACTTGCAAGGGAGTTCAAGTTTCCCAGTGTATCTAACGTTGTGGAGCCTTCAGTACACCTAATAGGCACCGAGTGATCAACAATTAATTCCCCGGCGACAACATTTTGTTCTGGAACTTTACTCTGTGTTTCAATCCCATCCTCTCCCGATTTGATGGGAACGTCTGCAACTTCTGGAACCTCAATCTTCCTTCCATAGAATAGAGCCTTGAGCTGTGAAGATGTACCTGCCATGAAATTTGAAGGTAAGTTATGTTTTGGCCTTGGCACATAGTTCCAGCCTTTTTCCAGGTGAAATGATAAATATGCCCAAACTTACAAGGAATTAGAGGCTCCAAGAAATCCTCACGGAGACGAGAAATTTTACCGTCTTTCCAAGCATCTAGAGTTGTCTTGGGTACTTTCCTTCGTTTAATGGCCAAACTACTTGAATCGTGTAGGCTCTGCCTAACTACACTGTGAGAGTCAAATATCAGAAACTAAACCATCCCAGTTATTCCTATTTATGTTTCATTTAACCAATAGCACATGCTCAATATTCTACTTTAGCCAGTTTTTATAATTTAACCCAAAAAAAAAAAAAACAATAAGAATAATTTGGCAATCAATCTGCAAAATTTCAATGCAAAATGTCTACTATATCTAAAACAAGAATTTAAATGTAAAGCAGTTATCACTTACTCATTAGACAACACTATGATGTCATCAAATAAACGCTTCCTCTTTCTTGAAACACGGCGAAGCTGCTCCTTCTTGGCAGAGTATGAATAGCCAGAAAGTCTGGTGTAACAGCACCTGCCATTCAGATAAATAGGAGATAGGTATCACTGAAATGGCCTCGAAATATTTTTCTCGTGATAGATTTCTGAAAATAGAACTCACAGGTCATAAGTAACTAACAGGTCATGTGAACAGTACCATTCATACCTTGGGTCAATTCATTATTCTAAAACATGTACAAACATTGGTTCACTTAACTTCTACTCTCTTTTTTTTTTTCTGTTTAGGGGCTATGTGTGTAGTACATTCTACTTTGGTTTTAAAACATGTCATATATGATAATTTAAACTGAACAACTTGACGCGATTTGTGCCTTTCATTGGTCATTGAAAGAATGTTATAGAAAAAATGACTACAATATTCCAGTAGCACTAGCAGAGAAGAGGAGATCAGTGACCAGTGATTGGCATGAAAAAGTTGAGCATGAATCTCATGATATCTCAGTCCATAATCCATACACCTATCCACCTAAGGAGTAATTGAAATGAGTGCTCAATATGACAGTTTCTTTGGTTAAAAAGCAAACAAGTATACATAAGTTTCATGCAAAAAATACTTTCTATAATCTTAAAACAACATACAGATGCTCAAATACTAAAAAAAAGGGATATCCGTAGGATACTTTGAAACTTGCCTACCTGCATCGGAAGGGAATTTTGGCTCATCAGAAGTTTTTTCCATTGTACTGGCTAGATGGCCTTCAGAAAGAGGAGTCTGACATTTTTCAAGATCAAGTGGTGTGATTTCCAGAAAATTTATCCGCTCTGATAGTTGAGAGGTGCTTTTATATTGTGCGCCAAGGTCTACGAGTTCCTCAACCGAGGTTTGGTCGTGCATTGTACTGAACCCAAGAGGTTCCTCATCTTCACAAAATAAATCAAGTTGCCGGCATGCTTCATTAGGGAGCTGATCATATAGAGGCCTTTCCATGCTTGTTTCTTTACTGATTATATTATGTGAAGGGCTTCCCACCAAATCAATATCCATTAGATGAGGTGAAAGAACACTGCAAGAATGTCAATACTCTTTGAGCTGGAAATGAACATCACATAGAGCTGAAAGGTAATTCAATGAAATTTTTAACACATACTCTTTCACTGGAGTATAACCAGTAGAGCTAGTCACAAGTTGAGCATTCTCCTCCTCTTGATGAAACTGCAAGCATTTACAAAGTAAAATTGATAATTAAGCTATGTTTGACATTGATGTTAGAAATTCCAACACACACGACTTCTTTTCAATTCTTTGCCCTTAGTACGTATATATGTATGTATGTGTGTGTGTATGAAGAAAACTTAAGGCTAACGCATGTATAAAGAATTTTGGTGCACCAAGGTTTCGGACAACAGAACTTCAAAACTAAGGAGTAAGGACTAGGCAATTCCACAAAATATAATAAGCATTTACCTGGTCCAGAAAGTAATGTTTATTCACGGCATCTTCCCATGTGTCTGTTTCATGAAAACAAAAAAATTATGTCGGATGAGATAGAGGTCAATAAGCAACAATAATAATAATAATAATAAGTTTAGAACTCAAATTCAAATACCTTCGAGTGCAATCTGTTGATGGGGTTTTGGACTGCCCCTGAAATGCCAGTGAGATGGCCAAAAATATTAGGTAAAAACAGAAGAAACTTAAGAATTTTGAAGAATCTATACTCTTACCCACTAGTATCTTCCACAATCTCCAGATCAAAAGCATCAAGTTCAAATCTTTCCGGCAGAGTAATAGACATATATGATGCACACATTGCTTTATTAGTTGGCTTGCCTTTTGTAGAAATTGCATAGGTGTTTATTTTAGTAAGAACCTCTGTGCAGTCGTGGTATAGATATTCAACTTTCTTTGAATATATTCTGACAACTCCCAGGAGAAGATAGCCCAGCACTCTATAGGTGACAGTAACTTCATGTAGGATGATCTCATCTACATGCAAAATTAGAGGAGAAATGAAAACTTAGCTTGGCAAAAACTCACCAAAGAACACTAGAAAATATATTAGCAAAACAGCCGTAAGAGAATTCAAGATTTCTGTTAACGGACGTTTACTTTATTTGATGGAATGTATTTACAAATTACTCTTTTTTTTTTTTAAAGTTTCCCACGAGGTATCCCCACACCCTTTCGGTATGGGACTAGACCTCGTTCAAGGTGGGAGCATAATGGTAAACCTCTCTCAACGAGGGCGCCTCCAAGAATCAAACTTTGAAACTTCTATACAAAGACGACCTCGGGATTCAACCCACTTCCACTGAGCCAACCAATCGTTGGTGTATTTATACATTATTCTTTATTTATTTTGGTTTCCCATGCGGTATCCACCTAATCCGCGTTCAAGCACTGAAGGGGCATTGGGCGGCTCTCCTCCGGTGGACGTGACTAAGGAGGGCATGAATTTCAATCCTGAAACCTCGACCCCTCAACCACCTTTAGCACAGACCCCCAACCATCCATCTGTGCCGCATCCCTTTGGGCGTATATACACATTATTCAAAAGTACCACAAGTAAACCACAATGGGTAAAACTATGTGCCCTAAGGGGCATGTGTGTGTGCTATGTGGAGAAAAAAATGTGGGAGAAAGCAAAAAATAATAAAAATAAAATCCAACCCCTTGTTCCCTCAACAAATTATTAAAATCAATATTCAAAGAAACCATGAAAACCCAATTGATGACTGATAAACTGTCATCATTGAAAAAAAGAAAGGTACGTAGAAGATATATATATTTTTTCTTAAGTAATATTTCCAACCACCCATGAATTTCACTAAATAGGAAACTAACCAGAACTCATCAACAATAAAAATGAGCTAAAGAGAAGATCGACTAGTTGAAGAAATCAGTAACATAGAAAACAGAGAAACGAACATAAAAAACACACAGAAGAACTTAAGTGTGAAGAAAGAGCAAACTTGAAACGAACTCTAACATTTACCCACCCTCAAAAAACTTACAGTTGATTCATCAACTTTTAACCCAAAAAAAGAAAGAAAGAAAGAAAATCAGCACATTATTATCTCTATTTCTCACATAATGCAAGTAAAATTCTTAGAAAAACTAAACATAAAGAACAACGAGAAGAACAAAACTTAAAAAATAAACATGAAACAGAAGGGCCCAAGAAGAAGTAAGCTTCAAAAAAGACAAAAAAAGAAGATAAACGGAGAAGAATACCAACAGATGAAGTGATATCAGTCTCTTTTACTTGCTCTTTTTTAAGCTTTTTGTGATAATAAGCAGCAACCCAGATGGACCTAAACGGCCCTTGTCTTGAAATAAGGCACTGTGAATAGAACATATCTTCTTCTTTCTCTTTCTCTTTCCCCTATTTTGTGATTGTGAGAACTTCTTGCTTGCTTCAAAGTTCAAAACCAGAAGAGTCTTGACGTCATTAACAGTGTTTTGAGACTTCAAATTATGTTTGATTTTGAGAAGTTAGAACAGGGAGGCTTTTCAGAGCAAGAGTACCCAGAAAGCTTCTGAACAGCTAGAGTCAAATTTAAGTACAAAAATCCAACAAAGAAGAAATTGCTGACATAGAAAGAAATTAAATTCCCATAATAACCTCGCTGTCCTTTTTATTTCATTTAGATCACCTTCTCGATAAGCAAAATTTACCCAACTGGATTTTATAGCCATTAGCTTTGGTACGTCAGAATTTCATGGCACTAGTTCTCCACGTGGCAGCACTTCAAGTTGGCCTTCCCAAATTGCGTAGCTGCTTAAATGTCACCTCTAGAAAAATATAATGTCGTAGTGTTAAAAGGGAATTAATGTTAAAACAATTTATATTGACTTCCCAAAAGTAAGATTTTGTCCTTATCTTAATCTTTTAGGTTTGATATAAGACTACCATTAAATTAAATTATCATAAAAAGGAAATTAAAATAAAATAAAATAAGTATCTTCATTAAAGCTTGTCATATGGGATCTTTTTTTTATTAAAAAAAAAAAAAAAAAAAGAGTTTGCTATATGGTTTTGCTGTCAGATTTCGATGACTAAAGAAAAAAATAAAAATAAAAAATCGGTGTATTATTATAAGGGGGGGCAAATTCGACAGTAAAAGATAGCAATAAACCGACAGCAAGAGACCAATTTGTGGTAATCCTTTCGCGGTGCGTGCAAATGGTAATCTTTCTCTTCAAGTTTGACACGTGTCTTTCCAAGTGTGCCAATAAGAAACGTGCCACCTGCGTAAAAAAATTACTAACAAGCCTTAACAAAGTAACAGCCATCCGGTTATTACTGTTCTCCAATACCAGGAAACATCTGAATCGATGTTCTACCAACTTCTTGTGAGAAAAAAATGTTAGTCAGAGAGCCATTTCTAGAAACAAAAACCGAATTGGGAAGTTTCTTTAAGCCATTATTAATAAATGATTCGAGGCTGAATGGCCGTAATCAAAATCTGCTACAAAAATCTCTCACCTCTTGAAAAATCCAGCAAGCTTGGTAGCTCACAGCCTGTGTCACAGCACAGCACTTGCCTGAACTTTTAAGTTAAAAAAAGATGAAAATGACAACAAATGGGGAAAACTGATGAATCAGCCTGACCCAAAATGGAAAAAAGGTCACGGAGCTTTGGGAAAAATTCCAGAATTGAAGTTAGAGAAAGAAACTGGCACTTTATGAAGACAGTGCCTTCTGAACTTCAGAAGTGACCTCTTGTGGTGGTTTCTCTGCAGGAACATGGGTGACTACTCGTTTCTTGGCATAATAATCAATGACCTGCAGTTCAAATATATGATACTTAATAATGCTAGTTTAATCTCCTATAGAAACAACTTCAAGTACAACAGAAAATGGGAAGTGCATTACACAAAATGAAGGCATACTAGGCACATTGGTAGCACAAATTAAAAGTAAATCCACAAGTGTAATTTCAAAAAAGAAAAAGAAAAGGAAAATGTTTTGGAAAAACACTTTCTAAACACACTTTGTTAATATTGCTATGAGAGTTGTTGGATTGCCTTAAATCACGTGTTGATGCGTGATTTGATACAATCCAACAACTCTCAGGGGCAATGTCAATAAAGTGTGTTAGTCAAGCATTTTTTTTATTTTTTATTTATTTTGAAAGCTTTAGTATTAGTCAAGCACTACTCTTTCAAAACTAAGGAATATCATGTAAACCTGGAATGTGAATTAGGGACAATACTACAAATATTAAAATCAAGAATAAATTCATTTGTGAGAGCCTAGTAGTAGCACCATTTTAGGATTAAATGATTAACTATATGGGACAAAAATCAGATGCTACAACTCCAAGTATTAAGACAGTGTAAGTTGATGTATACGTGCAAAAAAGAGAGGATAAAATTGGCTTGAGTTACGTTAAAACTTCAAGATATTCTTGTAAAAAGACCATGTAATGTAAAGTTACCAAAATATATTTTCTGAGGAACTCTTAGCAAGTTCTAAAACAAGAAGCACAACAACATGAAAAACCAAAATGTGTTCTAACACAGAAAAGCATAACACAATGTGCAACGATAACCAAGAAGTAGATGCAGATCCATTTCTTAATATTCAGTCTGCCAACAAATCCAAATGTGGGACTCATCTCCTGGTTAAAGGGGTGGGACTAGCTTAGGATTCTCATGTAAGATGTACTCTTGGGTGGGCTCTAGGTGGGACTCTCCCGGTTGAGTCCCCTCCGGACAGCCTTTTTTGTTTTATCTTCTTTTCTACTTACTAATATAATAAAACTACATTTCTCCTCCTCCAAAAAAATAAAAAAAAATCCATATGCGAGAGCCTAAGAAATGAAATAATATACCGGTTCTGTTTGCCTGTGAAAAGCCTCCAACCTTGACTTGAGAACTGCTGCATTATCATCTTTCCGCTGAATCAATGGCTCTCCAGTAACCTTTATGGAGAATACGAAAAAAGATATTAAGAAGACTCAAAAGTATGCAATAAACAACTCATAAATTGTTAACAGAAAATATATTTCAAGTTTCAAATCACATCATCAAGAGCTGAAATCTACTTTTACAACCACAAATGCATTTTTTGATTGCTTGCTGATTATATAGTGGATTTAATTAAGAAAAACTTGTTCTCAGACTGAAAATTGATGTGAGAAAACCTAGGGTATAAGTTCAAAAAATTTGAAGAATTGGAAAATAAGGATTAATCAACTAGAAAATAGAATGTAAGATCATAGATTGTCGCAGAGTACCTTTCAACAACATAGGAATCATGAAACTGATGTTAAAGGGTGCTTCTAGAAGTTAAAGAAAGTAGCCTGAATTTAGGATGAAGTGTTTCGGGAATACATAAGTAAAAGTGATACACTTTGGGAGTACAAAAATATATGAAGAAATGTACAAATTAAATGCTGTGAGACCACATAGTGTGACTTCAAGCAAACAAACAACTATTTTTGTGAGTTTTTTAGGGGGATATACAAGATCTACTATCTCATTTTCTTGTCAATCCGGTGATAGATGTGCTAAGAAAGTGAGCCATAGAGCTTCACTTGAGATTTTAAGTGGGGAGGGGCTGGAGAGTCCATCTTCAATTGGAAATGCAATTGTCAACTCAACTCAACTCAACTGCGTCTTTTCCTAATTACATGGGGTTGGCTACATGAATATGCTTCCTCTACTCCATGTAAAACACCATATTATTTTTTTTTAAAAGAAACTAAGAATAGTATATATGTATTAATAGGAAAACTATAGAAACTGTACAAAAGTGGTGCACCAGCGACGACTAAGCCACCACAGTAAACGGAAACAAGATTACCACAAAAACACTACATTATAATTTGGTACTATTGTGTTTATCATCTTTTAGAATGAATGTTCCACAAAAATAATGTCAATGACTAAAAAAAAACTACTTTAAAATTGCCTTCAAAATTCCTTACATCAAAAATCAATTACATCACCTAATAAAAAAAAATGACACCAAAAATGCATTCTCAATGGTTTTTATGGTACAAAATTTCAGCACAGAATGCAAGTCAGCCCATGTTAGCACATATCCATATGGTCCGATACTAACATAATTGACCTAGATTTTTTCTAAAGCTTTGCCCTATTTAATTTATAATTTCAACCAAAGCTTTTATTATGATGCTAATGTCATATTTTATTGATTTCAACCTATACCAACTATTTCAATGTCGATGTAGAACCATGTATAGAGTATGATGTATCTAAAGAATCAAAAGTCATTTCATCAATTACCCAAGCATACAAATGGATCACAACTAACTAAGATAAAATAAAAGAGAACAGTAAAACCCAACTTACATCATCAACACCAGGAGCTTTGGGAGGGGCAAATTTGGAATGGTAGGTGCGACCACTGGAAGGATGGATCCAACGTCCAGTTATCCTCTCTTCCAAGATGGCATCATCAATTGCAAAGTTCAGCACCTTGTCAATTTTAGCTCCCTGACCAGCAAGCATTTCATCAAGCTGCATAGAAGGAAACAGCAAAAGAATAATGAAACAAAGCCCATCATAAAAAAATAGACAGAGAGAAATATTCTCCTGTTTTACCAGAAAAACATTAGACATTCCAATTAATAACACATAAGACTAGACCTTTTCTGCTTGAACAACTGTCCTTGGGAATCCATCGAGAATAAAACCTTTTTGACATGAGGGCTTCTTAATTGCTTCGTCAATTATACCAACAACCAAATCATCAGATACAAGCTCTCCCTGAGAATTCAGGTCAGAATTAACAATGAGCGCTTTCATAAAATAGTAAAGGCAATACAGGTCTTTACAACCAAATAAGCCATTATGTGAGGATTTTACCTTGTCCATGGCCTCTTTTGCCTTAATCCCCAGCGGAGTCTTAGCAGAAACAGCTGCTCTCAGCATGTCACCAGTGGCCAAGTGACACAAGCAATATTCATCCTTAATAATCGGTGACTGAGTGCCTTTCCCAGATCCAGGAGGACCTGCCAGACACATACTGTTTTATAATCATGCTCAACTACAATTATAATCATGGCAAAGAATTGCAGAATCGAATGATTGAAAATATAATATAAAAAAGGATAGAAATACAAAAATATAAAACAAGTGACAGTAAAAAGCAAACAGAAATGCAAAAAAAATAAAAATAAAAACCTAAAAAGGTGATTTAGTTGACATGGCAAACCTAGCAAAGAACCACACCAATCAAAAGGCACTAACTAAACGAAATCAACTCAAAAATTATAAATAAAAAAACAAAAACAAAAATCTAACCACTATGGAAGCTCCTAGGAACGAAAACCGAAGCTATAGCAGATTCAGTGGCTGTTCTACAGAAAATCATAAAAAAAAATTCAAAAATAACCCTATAACCGTAAACAGAGAACAAAAAAAATGCATAACAAAAAGGCCTCCAAACACGAAATCTTCACCAAAGAACAAAAACCACAACAACAACAACAACACTTCATCGACGATTCCAAAATTAAAAAAACCCAAACAATAATGAACTTCGAGGACTGAAAAAAAGAGAGAGTTATTGTACCGATAACAATAAGACGTTTGTCAGGTTTGTTGGCGCACTTCATACGACGAAGCAACTCCGTCATCAGATCTACGGACGTAACGTTCTCCAAATCTACCGAAGAGCTCGCCATTTTCTTCCTCTCTACCGAAGAGCTCTACGTCTTCCTCCGAAACAAAAGAAGAACAGATACACACTTCAGAGACTGCGTGCGATTGCAGTGTTCTCACCTACCTAACAAGCAGATAAAAAGTGGATTTCTTTCAGCTTTGCTCGCCTGACCCGTTTCCCTAATTTTTACAAAATGACCATAATGCCCTTTCCATTAAAAAACACATAAAAACCTCTCAAAATACTACTTCTTTTTACACTATGGTGTCCGCTTCTGTGGATCAGTTTCTGCTCAAGTTCGAGCCGTTTCGCATTTGGTGCAAGTGCCAACTAACATTTTAATTAAAAAATCAAATATTATAGACCATCCTAACTAACCAATTTCAATGCACGCGCGTTACACATGATCTTGACTGAGGTGGAACCTTGAGACTTCACCTTGACTCGTGACGTGCGTGTGCAATAACAAGTTATATATTCTTAGAGTTAAATTAACATTTTCGTTAACCAATAATAAATTTATGATAGTGGTGGAAAGACAATTTCTTTCCACAAGGTCTTAGATTCATCAAATCTTTCTTCACTGCCCATTGTGTTAAGGTTCGTGTAACTTGTAATCCCAAAGTCTTAACACACACACAGAGCAGCCGTTAGATGTTAAGAAAAGTGATGTAATTCATGCTCAGCCCCTGCCATCCAATGGACACTAATCCCCGATATAAATATGCATAACATTTTTCCTTACAAATGTTTGATGAAATTGTAGCTTCAAGACACAAGGAAAATGACACCTTATCACAAATGAGGATCAGTATCACAATTCATGTTGTAACAATGGGAAGCTGGCAATTCAATCTCGAAGGTGAGTGATTTCAGTATCAAGAGAAAAGTTTAAAAATCAATGCGGATACGTGGAATATGCAACCTCTGATTACAAGTGATATTTAGAGGAATGGAGAGGAAATATGAGAAGCACAGTGACCGCTCTTGAAAAAAAAAAACTTGGAAGTACACTTATATATAACAATCTTTCTGGAATTTCATTGACTTGCAGGTGGTCTAGCAATTCAAATGCAGACCCTGTAGTTCTACATGTAAAATTGCCCTTTGTTTCGAGCCTGACCATTCCCCCGCCACTTCTGACTTGAGAAACTGTTTCTTGGCAGATGCCAAGTTGGTTGGTTTACTTGTCGAACCATCCTGCTTGAGCAAGATCTATGTGGTGCATTGAGATGGTGAAAGGACTCAATAGGCCACACTGGTCTCATCTTCAACAATGAATGGTCCCTTCTAAGAGAACAGGCCAAGCTCACTGTGAAGAACGTCGCTATTTCGCAAACAGATTTGTAATCAAGGCAACAGAACCTATTTTTTTAATTTACGAGCAAGAAAACGGTCCCGGGCCGCTTGTATTCTATTGTCACGATCATTATCAGTTTTGAGCTCACCATCTTTATTTGGCAACTCTGTCACTTGGCCGTCTATTTTGCTTTCAGGTGAATTTGTCCCGCCACTGCAATAATTAGTGTCTTGAGTCGAGATCAAATGTATATAGAGAAAAGAGTGAAACATAAGATTCTTTTAAGATGCTCAATTTACCTGAGCTTATTGACATCCAATTTCTCCAGTTTCTTTAAGATGGGCGTGACCCATGACATCTCTATTGCACACACATTGCGCATGAATGGACGAGTAGTAACAATCAGCTCATGGTATACAACATAATTGGGTAGCATTCCATCTTCATCTGTTCTAAGCACAGATGATGGATGCACCTAAAATAACAATAGATGAGAAACATCATGAATAACTCAATTATTTTCAAGAGTTGGGGAGAAAAATGTTCCATAATAATTAAATTGCCAATACCTGAACAAGTTGTGGTTTGAAGCCTATGGTTCGATAGCCATTGTGATGAATCATCCGTTCGGCAAGTTGGCTGGCATAACCCACACAAAGAGACCTCCTCAAGTTTTTGTAGCCTCGTTGGCTTTCTTTCCATCCTTGTCTTGTATGTACATCCAATGGCCCTAGCTTTCGGAGAGCAAATGTGTTACCAGAAAAATAGTGAAGAGAAGACTAAAAAATAAAATAGTGATTCTTTGCAAACTAACTTAAAAAAGGAAGCACTACACAAGTTCCTCAATAGCAACATAAAAAAAATTGCTTTAAAAGTTTGGCTCTTGGGTCAAAAACTAACAAACCCTAACACAACAAGAAAAACAATGTAGGGGATTGCGTATGTTGTGATTGGGCTTTTAAATATAGAAACCCGACATTCTAGATTGGTCGTCGTAAAAGCTTTCAAAGCCTGAAAAATCCGTATTTTTCATTATCAGACACAATTCACCCCAAGGAAACAAACTGAATTGGAGAATAAAGTATTGACTTTGAGAATAAGTCTAGAAAATTAGAAATGGCGTGCCCTGCAAGTTCGCATGTAACATTTTCACCTAAAAACTAGAAAAGGGCAAAAAGGGACAAAATGGACATTTTGAGAAAAGTCTGAGGATAAAAGTGAAAAAAAAATATAGTTTGTATTATTTTAAAAAAATCGTCTCGAGATATATCTCGAGAAAGGATATAGTTGGTATTATTTTAAAAGAAATGATATAGTTGGCATTATTTGAAAAGAATCGCCTCGAGATATATCTCGAGAAAGGATATTGTTGGTATTTCTTGAAAAGAATTGTCTCGAGCCATATCTCGAGAAAGGACATAGTTGATATTTCTTTAAAAGATTTTTCTCGAGACCTAACCCGAGCACAAGACGGGACAATAATTAAATAAGATCTCGAAGGGCATTTCGAGAATAACCCATAATTTTCATCCTATAAATAGGGAGGAGATTTTCAAATTTCTTTCACTCTCTCTTTTTGTATTTTCTATCTTTCGGGAAAAAGCTTAAGGAAATGCTGCTGTAGTACTCATTTCAAGGTGGGAAGGATTCTATGGTTTGTGCATTCTAGTCTTTTCATTAACTTTTATATTCATACTGAAGTTATGCACACGTCTTTACTTTCACTAGTAAAATGTTATTTGGGTTGGAAGTTAGCCCTTGCTGGATTGTTAGATGCAACTTATTTGGGTTAGAAGTTGGCCCTTGCTGGAATGCTAAATGCAGCTTGCTTAGGTTAGAAGCTGGCCCATGCAGGAATGCTAAATGCAACTTATTATTTTAGATTTCTTAAAATGTTCGATTCAATTGCTAGCAAAGTTTCTATGTGCTTAAGTGTGCAACTGTTGTTGTTATAATGTTTATATTTCAGTTATTGAATATCAACTTTAATGTTTTGCCTAAAGTGTGAAAACCCGTCAAGGGACCCACTGGGCATAAACTCGTCCTTTCAATCTTATCCCCAAGAAATTAATGTCAAGGAAAAAGGAGTAAGAAAGAAAAGAAGGAAAAAGGAAAGGAAGGAAGGAGGATCTAGTCATTATATAATGTAAATTTGTAGATAAACTAGTAATAAGCTGATCATACCAACCTTCGCTTATATATAAAGGTTGTAATGTTTCGGCACTTGTGTGTGATAGTTAAGTCTAACTATGTAAAAGATATAGCGTATGGAAGAAAAAGACAAATAAGCTTGTAATATAGGAAATAAGTCATGGAATAAAGTGAAGTTTGGGAATACAAAAGTTGTAACCTTAAAATTTCTCTTCTTGTTATTTTACCATCAAATCTCCTATTAAAGGGATTTACAAATAAGAGAATATTCGGGGTGTGACATCGTATGTGATGGACAACATCGAGTTTTTAACCATGACCACTTAGCAAGACACAATGTCCAGATACCAAAAGCAGGAAAATAAAAAACAAAAGAAAATCATAATAATAGTTACAGACAGCAATCAACATAAATTTCAGAAAAAACATAACAAAAATACTTGTTCAGAGAAGTGTAAGCTCTTAAGAAACATAGAATCCTTACCTTTTGCCATTTTCTGCATTATTTGAGTCAACTGTTTCCTAACATCTTTGGTAAACATCATTCCTCGCACCTACAAGAATACCAAAAGTTGACAATATAACTGGATGTTAAAACAACTGATGTATATAAATAGTGTACTATGAATAACAAATTATTCCTCCACCTTTAATGTTGAAGACAACTGATGTATATTACTATGAAATTCACAATAGAACTGCAGAGAAGATAGATCATCTTATGCTTCAATATAAAATAAATTATGAAAAAGTACCTGTAAAGCATAATCTATGCACCAGCTTGTGTCGTAGTCAGCTCGATCCCAATTTTCATATAGTTGGAGCAACTGAATGTGATCACCCAAGCCAGATCCATCTGGCAAGTCTAAGGGAGCATGTTTCCTCTTCTTCTCAGAATCCTTGCTGTAGACTCATACGATACCATCCAAGATGAAATTCAAGTCAGGGAATTGACCACTAAAACCCAAAATGTTTTCACTGAGTTCAAAATTTGAGTTTAAAACACTAAAAATCGCACCCAAAAGTCAAGTTCAGGTCAGAAAAAGATGGTCCAAAGTAACAAACCAATGAAATGTCCCATGAAAAATAAGAAACTAGATTCAGAATCGTGAAAAACAACTACTATTAGTAGTCATGCACATAGAACATTTCAGAAATATCATGAATAAGTGCATACAAGTATCAATAGTGTGGATGTCTCCCAAGCAGAGACAAGAATCAATATTTTCCAGCTTGCATTGCATGAAACCAATTCATCAGTTCAAAAGTTTTAACCTTCTGCTATTAAAACAATCTGCTAAATCATGCCAAGCTCCACATGACACTAAGGAAGTCAAAAAAATCCCCCTTTCATCATAGTAAGAACATGCAAGAACCAATTAAGTATTCCAATAATTGACCACAAACAGATTGTCGCCTGTCACACAAAATCGAGCAAGCCAAGAACTTTAAATCATATCTGGAAGTGTGATGCAAGAGAGACGAGGAGCAGTTGTGTGTTCCCCCGCATTCCCTGCATCCCCATAGCACTTCCATATCTGGAATTGATGCCAAAAGTATGTGACAACTTTATACAAGAAAAGAACCAAGAAATAATAATGAAATTCTCATTTACAGGAGAAATAATAAATTATTAGTAATATATATGGCGGAGGAGGGGACATGGCCAATACTTAGAGTCAAACAAATTGGTCGGCTACTCATTCATGGAACAGCAAACAGAGTCGTGAAGATAATAGGCAGGGAAGAAATTAAAACATTTAGCCAGTCATCTTCAAATGAAGAAGACATCATGATGAAATTTTTGCAGAACTTAAGCCAGACTAAGTTTCAGTTCTTTGTTATCACATGTTTTGCAAATTAAACAGCACTAAACACATAAAAATGGACATAAAAATGGCTATGCAGATAAATGCATGCAAAATAATCAAATGCAAACAAAATAACAAAGGTGTAAATAAAGTGAAATAAATAACTGACCTTCGATTGGGAAGCAATGTTGTTTCTGCTGAGAGCATGGCAGCAACTGTCAAAGCCTGAGACAAACAGCCACATTCATTGGCCTCCAGTAATGTTCTTGATAGTGAAGGCTCCAAAGGAAGCTCTGCTCAAGATTCATGAAGGGAGCCTCAGGTCAAAAATGGGTAAAGGAACTTAACATGAGTAATGAATGTCATTCATTAAAAAGGTTTACATAGCTCCACATATGCATAATACACTTTTGTTTCTTTTTTTTAAAAAAAAAAAAGTTCCACCTATGCATCTAATGTAGATTCGTCACGGAAACAAGAATGAAAATACTCAAAAATAAACCAAAATAAATTCTATGGAATAAAATTCTCAAAAAGAAAATAATTGCTATCGAGTTTTTTTTTAATTTCGTAATTGGAGCTCCTTATATAGATAACTCCCCTAAAATAACTTCTAAACTAACTAAAACATCTAAAAATAAGTTTCCTAACTTATCTATAACATAAAAGCAACTTCCTAATCCTATTAGAACTCTATTTAGACACTTCTCAACACTTTCTAATATACTTAAATAATAAAAACGAATTTTAAACATTATTTGAAACTACCACTAAAATATAAATTTATCAAAATAAAACTTCTCTAAAAAAAATTAAATAAAAAAAACATAAAAAACATGCTAAAATACATTATACATCATTCCCCCCCGTTAGAAAGAATTCGTTATCGAATTCGAAGCATCGCCAGAAGAATCATCGTAGTATGGTGGATGTCACATAGTAAAAACTTCAAATGCGTGAAGATAACCAAATAATTGTAGCCTAGAAGAAGATGTCCTAGACTCGAATCTAGTGACCACAAGTGGAACCGTCTTCTGATCTAGAACCTTGTTGAAATTGAATATTTTCACAACTATAAATAATTGATCCATTAGTTCATTGGGTTGAAGATCACCATGAAAACTTTTTTGATTAGCAAACGGGTTCTCAAGTTCTTCAATCCACACATCAACCTCTTCAACTTTTGGATCATCCAAACATAAATTTTGAACAATTAAAAGTTCCCCTTTGTCACCATAAACCACCTCTTCCACAATATCATTAGGATATGCATCAAATATTGGCGGTTTACCATGGTCATCATATTGCTCGTTATTCGCAGTCATCTATGTCAGTTGAAGTAGAACAAACCTCACGGTGAGCTTGTGGTGCTGGCAAGTGCCAACGGATGCAACGATCCCTACGATCTAGATTAATCGCATGGGATTGGTTGGATTCGGACCCCTACTCTAAATCGTGGAGTGAAACTGTAGGATTGTCATGAGAATCCGCAACTTTCTCCTTGTCTTAGACAACGACCGACTCTTAAAGTTGTAGCTGCGGCAACGTCAAACGTAAAACAACTTTCAGCAGTTGATTCAAGGCTTTGGCATTATTGATTTCCAATTCTACAAGTTGATTGACCTAAGAATTGATTGTAGGCCTTCCTTTCCTTTTCGGCGCCATTGACGAAAAAGAGGAAGATCAAACCTGGCTCTAATATCAATTTTGATGTAGATTCGTCATGGAAGCAAGAATAAAAATACTCAAAAATAAACCAAAATAAATTCTATGGAATAGAATTCTCAAAAAGAAAATAATTGCTATTGAATTTTTTTTGAATTTCGTAATTGGAGCTCCTTATATAAATAACTCCCCTAAAACAACTTCTAAACTACTTAAAACAGCTAAAAATAAGTTTCCTAACTTATCTATAACAAAAAGCAACTCCCTAATCCTATAGAACTCTATTTAGATACTTCTCAACACTTTCTAATATACTTAAATAATAAAACGAATTCTATAAATTATTTGGAACTACCACTAAAATATAAATTTATCAAAATAAAAACTTCTCTAAAAAAAAGAAACTTAAATAATAAAAAAGCATAAAAAACATGCTAAAATACATTATACATTAGCATCACATCTAGAACATAGACATTGTTGAAAGTGCAGTAACAAATACAGGTGTGTGGCATTCCAACAACTTTAGAGGAGCGTTTGAAAATGACATAATATTCAGAGAAAAAAGAAATTAACCTCCATATATGTGATAACTTATATAGTGCATCACAATCACTGAGTTTATGAATTATTTGACTTTAATTCAGGTTCAATTTGGGTTTGATTCAGTTTGACGACTAGTAAGTATAAACAAACCTGAACACAAAATTTCGTTTAATATTAATAAAAGCATGAGCACACCCAAGATTCTACTATGGCTTTTTAGTTGATAAAACAGTTACATCATTCACAAAGGTAGAAACAATTTTTAGTGTTAAAAAGATACTTAAGAAAACCCTATGTTACTCCTTATTCTGCTGTTTTCACATTAATAATTGTTTTTATTTTTCCTGATATCAGGATTCTTTCTCTGATAGTTCGAACCTGTCATCAAACTAACAACCCAAACTTAAACCAAATTAAATACAAGCCAGCAAATGAATTTCAAACTATAAATTTGTTTTGATTGTACTCATCAATTTGAGCTCAAATATAACATAAGCAACCTATTTGATAAACAAGCACACACCAAACATAGTTCTATTCAGTATGATTTGGTTCGTTTCCACTAGTAATCTAAAGTGCAAACAACTAAATCTGGTAGTTCTTGAAAAGAGCAACATTCAACATCTAAAATCAATGGCTGAAACAAAATTGAACCAAGAATATGCTATGATGAACTAGATCGAGCGAAACATCCAAAAAAAAATAAAATTAGACATTTAGTTCACTAATATCTTCTAGGGACAAAATTCCCATGGACATACACAAGTTTTTATCAGCAAAAAACCTTAAATAGTAAATATCTAATTCCACCGGAAATTTCTAATCTATCAGTGAGATAATATTGACTTACAAGTCACAAGCATTGATATGCCAGACAGCCAGAGACAAAAATTATATATATAGGTTGATATGCTAAATTTAATTATTGATGGAATCGTGTAGCTAAATCAACAAAACCCCTTTCCTGGAACACAAGGCACCTCTGAACGGTGGATGGCAATGGAAAAAAAAAAAATGAAATATCAGGTATTCCTATAACTCCCAAAGAAATTTGGACTTGGGGCAGCTGTACTTGCCAAAAGGTTTCAGTCTACCATCACTCTTGATTCATGTTAAGATTGTTTTCCTTGCCTAGGTACGAGCCTATAAAATAGTGAGACAACAAAGACGCACATCAGCTTGTTATTACTGCAACAACAGAGTACACAGTTTTCTTTTCATTTAGGAAGTGTGTGTTTGTGTGGCGGTTTATGTTGAGTAGGGGGGACAACGAATAATAAATGCAATGTAGAAAATCTGTACATATTACGAAACATAAACTGAAATCAACGTACTACCAGCCATTGTCTTTCCAACATGTGTGATCGATCCATTCTCATCAATTGCATCAATGAGATACAACTGTTTTAAAGCATCTTCTAATGATTCACCTGCAACATTGATACATTAAAACCCGAGTAGGCTAGAAGCCTAGAACACAATAAGGAGAACCGATAAAACATACATTGCAGTAAAAAAGCAAGAAGTTTTTTCTTACGGGAAGGTGGATCAAGAAGCTCAAATTTGAGAATATCAACATCATGAAGGTCTAGTGATTTCAAATAGAGAACACTTCCAGCAAGAGAAGACCGCTGTATTTCAGGGACTGTGGCTTCAGGGAACTCCTCCCAATATATTGAAGAGGGGTAAAGCCGGTAACACTTTCCAGGACAGGTTCTTCCAGCTCGTCCTGCTCGCTGATCAGCCTGCACTCTACAATTTGGAAAATTAGTCATGTCACCAAATTAACAGTAGCAAAAGAATTGCAGTTTGAATTATTTGGCTTACTCAATAACTAAAAATTCTGTTCACTAATAATTACCAAAAAAAAACAATGTAGTAGGGAAAGGCTGATGCTACATTAGCTACATCACTAACGTTCTTAAGTTATTATAGAAGATATGGCATGAGTTCAAGGAGTTCATAGGGTTCTCTAAGAGGTCAAAGTATCTCCAGTCATAAAAGAGAGGAAGGGGAAGCCGGGGGGGGGGGGGGGGGGGGAGGACAGATATAGCCAATCTTTGCTGCACAAAATGTGGAATTGGATCTGGGAAGCATGAGTCTTATCTGGTTCAACAATGAGTTATGAGCCAGGTAGAAGTATTGAAGACTCTTGACCTTGAGCTCTACACATCAGCCAGTTTATTCACCCTAAAAGTTTGATCTGATCTACATTTCCAACTATTCTATCTCTATTTTCAGACACGAATTCAAGGACACAGTTCTGCACATATGCTAATTCTATGTTATTTTGTCCAATGCAAACCCCTTATACGAGGAGCTTTTCAAATAGACATCATATTCTAGCACTCAAGTTTCAAAACACTTGCATCACAAAGCCAAAATGGGGAGTTACCAGCTATCTTCAACACAAGATGTGACACCATAAATAGATGGTGACAAACACAATTATAGTAGGTTTACACCAAGGATCAGCATTACAACCCTTATCTTTTTATAAGTGATGGATGAATTGACCAAATATATTGAAAAAGAATTCCATGATGTATTCTATTTTCTAATAATCTTGTATCAATTAATATGAAACTAAATCGAAGGTCAATGTCAAAACTAGAGGCTTAGAGAAAGACCTTTGAACTGAAACAATTCAAAATCATTAGGACCAAAACTAAATACATTAAACGTAATTTTAGTGGAAGTGAAAATACAATTGGAGAGGACCATGAAGATCAAAAGCCAAGAGATGCCAATGAAGGAAAAACTAGAGGTATTTTAGCTCAGTTATTCATTAGGAGGGAGAAATAAGAAATAATGTGAAACATATAATTAAACCAAGGTGAATTAAGTGGAGGAGTGGTTCTGAAGTAGTATACAATCGGCGCATCCCTTGAAGTTGAAAGGAATTTTTATACGATTGCTACTAGGCTAGCAACACTTTATGGAACCCAATGTAACAGTTATCGAATGTTAAAACAGATATGTGGTGAAACATTGAAAGATAAAATTAAAAAATGAATATATTCGAAAAATGCTAGTAGTAGCCCCTATTGAAAGCAAAATGAGAGAAAATCAATTAAGATGGTTTGGATATATATATATATATATATAACAAAGACCATTAGATGTACCAATAAAGAATAATGATTGATTGACAAAAATGGTAACAATAGATACAAAAGAAGACCTAAAAAAGCATGAATTGAGAAATTTAGAAAATATATAATTACTTTTAATATATTTATCGATTTAGCCCTTGATAAAATAGAGTGGAGGAAGCAGATTCATGTAGCCAAGCTCATGTAGTTGGAGAACGGCTTCATTAAGCTAAGTTGAGTTGAGAAGATCACAATCCAAGGTCCAATTCGCTCATCCCATCATAAAATTTTCCAAGGTGCCAAATCAAAAAACCCATAATATCTACAGTGGTAATACCATAATCCTTGAATCAAAGCCCACTTTTACCTAATTTTCTAAGAGAGAGACTCTCCAGCAAGTTCATTATCCAGATTAGAACATGATTTCCAGTAAATGACCAGAAAGAACAAAATAAAACTAAATCCCTAGGTGTGAGAGAGAAACAGAATTGTCAAAGGCAGATCTCAAATCCACAACAAAGAACAAAAAGCACAAACATAACTATAAGAATCATCAGTGACATTACAAAGCAGATTTAGAATGGAACATCCATTCTGACAGCAAACTCAAAGGATGAAATTGCCCACCTGCTGATTTGAACAATGTCAAGGGAGTACATGCCAGTAGATGGGTTGTATTGTCGTTGCTTCACATAACCAGAATCAATAACATACCTAAGGTGAAAATTGTTAAACTTAAAGAAACCAAGAGATGAGAACTCAGTTCCAAGCAGTAATATAATAAATGAAAAGAAATTGATGGGGAAGAAAGACGGGTGTGAACGGATTTTATTGATAACAACATGCTTATATCAATGTTAATTATGTTTTCTTTGGCAATCACTAAGTTCATTTGGAGTGCTGGTTGTAAAACTGAGAGGCTCAGTTACTTGCATTACAATTCCTTAAGCATTGTTTATGTGGGATTCAAAGTGTCTGTCAAAATTAGTCTTCATTGTTTGGACCACTATTTTGTGTGAAATGCTCGGCCTTGATCATTTAATTAAGCAAAACATCAAGGTTGAATATGCTCCATGTGCAAGCTCAGATTAAACATTTATTGGACTACATTGGATATTTACTCAACTTTATTGGCATTTATTAGATTCTGCCCTTATTGGTTCTTTAATCATTAATCTTATTAAAACTTAAACATTGGTGCATCGGGGCCTATTTCCCTCAAAGCAGGACGCTGAAGAAAATGCTATCATTTGTGATCTTTTGGGGGTTGAGTACAAAATCAATTAGATTTTGATCAAATCTTTTCCGGACATGAGTTTGTTGTTTTATATAACTGTCAACTTAGCTCATGATAGACCAGAGTATAGGAAGTTGATCCATGTAGCCAATCCATATTGAGTAGAGTTGAGTTAATTGTTTTACATAGATTACCCCATATAATTGAAAAAAGGCTCTAAGTTGAGTTCACAGTTTCATATACGCATGGTGTGGACCATGTGGTACAGTGGTAGAGATTTGATTGCAAACTTTCTAGATTACCTTTTCATTATCGTTTCTCTTTATTGCATGGTCCTCAACCTCTCCGATCTATCTCATCCACTTCTTTTAATCTTAATAAAATATGCATTTTCGAAAGAAATTCAAAAAGAAAAAAAAAACACATTCACTTTCAAAGAGCAAAAATCACTTTGGTTAAAAAAAAAATGCAGTAACAAAAAGAATCATGTTTCCTTACACTACGCCATCAACAGTCAAAGATGTTTCTGCAATATTTGTTGCAACAATAAAACGCCTACAGTTTGGAGGAGCAGGACTGAACACACGCACCTACAGGAATCATCCAAGAGTAGATTGCATATCAGTAGACAATCAATAAAAATTCACAAAGAAACTTCTGTAAATGTGACCCAGCGAGAAAGGGGGAAAAAAGCAACAAAGGAGTAGATATCATAAACTGAAAATAATATCAACAGTGTTTTCCATGAAAGGAAAAAAATTACAGTTAATTGGATCTATGCTAAAAACTCAGAAACAATTAAAACTGAACAGGTAAAGCTTGCCTGCATTTCAGGTGGTAAGGAGCCATGAAGAGGAAGAATGATAGCATCCATACAAGATCCTTCCTCCAGGCTTCGAACTTTTTCCTCCAACTTCAACACCAATTTCTCAATCTCATCCTGTTAGATATGGCATCGAGTTTTATAAGTAAACTAACACTAGAGAACCCATCCAATTAAAATCATTTCATTACTGTAATGTAAAAACTCCGAAACAATAGACATAAGGTGCACCCTATGAAACAAATTGTTCACCTGCCCTGTCATGAATATTAAGATATCTCCTGCTGGTTCCCGGCTGTGTATATCTATCGAAACCAATTAAATAAGTAAATATCCACATACCAGTGTGTGTCCAAAAACTGAACCTCTTGAACATAACAATAGAATACTCGTTTCGATACTCAACCTCAAAATCAAACAAAATTTGTATAAAAGAAATTAATGATGTTCCACTCATTCTTCTGGAATGGACAGCAAAAAATTAAGTGTGAAATAATTGTAAAGAAGTTCATATCAACACATGCAACATAAATGGCAAAGTTGCAATACCCATGTGTAAGTCTCAACTATGCTCTCAAGCATTTAAACAAAAAACTAGATAATTATTATAATACAGCAAAGACCCAAGAGATATATTATACAAAAAGCAAACTTAGGAATGGAGTTTCATCACCGTACTTCAATAATTTCCTAAAAACAAAAATTAAAATTAATAAAAAGAGCAGCCAAAATTTCACCCTCTAAAAGGACATTTTCAAATTTTTTTTTTTTTAACTTTACCCAACATCATATTCAAACTTAACTTTTTTCATTCTCTTGGGCCACAATACCCCTGTTAACACCTATAAAAGCATAGAAAAATAACCTACAAAATCACGGTCACAAACTTTAAATAACTCCCAACTAACAAGTAACAACAAAGAACTTCAACTTGATGAGTCAAAAAACTACCAAATATATTGGTTCACTAAGCATCAAAATATGCTACTACGTCTAACATAGAAGTATGCCCCTCTCCAACAACCCAAGCAAAATATAGTAGGTAAGAAAAGAAAAATGAACAAATGAGAATTGAAAATTTGGATCCGCCCAAACTTTGGAATTGAATTTTATTGCTAATGTAATATGTCATAGTATTCTAGTGTAATTTACATATTTTATGTATTTATCAATAATAAGTTCACATACCATCAAGTGTGACTAATTTCGTACTTTTTTGGACTTTCATTATAATTGCGAAAAAAATAATCATGCAGTTATTCTTTATAATGTAACTGTAAATGAAAATTTTCTTAATAAATTGTCAAGCGATTTTCTGTGAAAAATATGTTCTCACTGAACTTAACCAAATTGGCCCATAGTTATGCCTAGAATTAAGATGCTTTATTTTAATTTTTTCCTTATTTTCGTTCTTGTGTCTGCATATATTTGTTTGGTTGTTAAAAAAACCACCTATGCCACTGCCATCCATTTAACTTCATTATTTGCAAATTCTTTCACTAGTCTATATTAGGTAAAACCGTACATAAAACACTTGATTCTTTTCTTTTTTTCACCTTTTCTTGAGAGTACGACTATTCTTTTCTGAACTTACTATTTCTTTTTTCTTTCCACCAAAAAGACAGTTGCTTTGCTCTTAAAGATTTAAATTGCATTGCCGTTGCCTTGAATAATACCAATAGGAGCAACAAAACCACAGCCACTAGAAAATTACGCAGAAGTATATAGTTCCCAAGAAATGATTAGCATATCAAATAAGTAATAGATAACAAACTATAACCGTTCTTAACCTTACCAAGAGCTGTTTTCAAAGAAGACTCGACATAGCTTGTTGGCCGCTCATTGCTGTATAGTATTTCAACAGGAAACAACTTTCCAGGAACAGACAGCAAAGGACAATCGGAGAAGAATTTCGATACCTTCCCACCATCCAAAGTTGCTGAAGTTATCAAAACCTTCAAGTTAGTTGCACGAATCTTAACCAACCGTTTCATCAATCCCAGCAATATGTCACTGTCAATGGGCACCTCAAGTAGTTAAACCCAGTTTGGTGAACATCAACATCCAATGATGAAACTGAGAACTTGTAATAATAGAGATTTTTTTTTTTACCAGAATATACTTGTAATAATAGAGATATGTAAAAGGATATAGGGGAATCAAACTCTACAGTATTCGTGATACACTTTTTATGAATGTTACTATTTGATAGAAGCCCTCGAGTTGACAGCAGCTTCCAAGCATACAAATGAATTATGAGGTGAAAGAAGGCAATATGACAAATATAAATAAGCTATAAATTAGCAATATACGCGATGCGTTCTAACAAGGTAGCAAAGAACAAGCATAGGATCACATGAGATTGATGATACCAGAAGCAAAAACACAAGTCTTACGTGTTTAGACTTCTCTCATGAGCTTCATCTAATATAATAACAGAATAATGATTCAACTCCGGATTAGAAAGACTTTCGCGAAGCAGAACTCCATCAGTAAGGTATCTGCATATACCATGCCAATCAGATATGAAAAAAAGGTTATAGATTTCAAAATATTAATACACAACTCTGCACTATCCTTATCAACACAAAAGAAAAATAAAATAAAAGTAGAAGTAGAACGAGAATTACTTAATGCACGTTTTTTCTGAAGTCCTGTCCTCAAACCGAATGGCATAGCCAACCTCCTCGCCAAGCCTAACACCAAGCTCATGCGCAACACGCCTTTGTAAAAAAAAAGAACCACATGGCTTAGTCCCACAAGTCAAATTGCTATTGCATTTCATATAGAAGTGAAGAAAGAGCAATCAAATGGGGTATACGCACTGCTGAGTCAATATTTAAAATCCAATCCATTACCAATTGAAAAAAACACTCAAGATTCACACTCCATATTTTATTGGTACCAAAAAAAATGCAACCGAGGGTTCAAAAATCAGAGCACGCGATTAAGTTACACTAGTAATTCAACCAAATAATCAAATTAGGATTCACACACTGTAAAATGCCAAGATTTCGATTCTACATGAGTATTTCAACCGAACTAATCAAATTAGGATTCATAAACTGCAAAATGGTTGAAATAAGAGACGAAAGATCAAAGATCAATGGATTGACGAATGGAAATCGATCTTACCTTGCAACCGAAACTGCGGCAACGCGGCGAGGCTGAGTAACTGCTATAGTTCCAGATTTAGTGTATCCTTTTCGGTGCAAGATCTGAGAGAGTTGAGTACTCTTCCCCGAACCGGTTTCGCCGATAACAACAACAACGGAGTTCTGTTCAACAGTCTCAAGAATCTTCTCTTCGAATTGGAGGATCGGAAGAACCGCCATCGAAGACCAGAAACGATCGCAGCAAGTTGCGTTTGCTAACTATTTGATCAAGAACATGACATGGAGGGGGTTTAATCAGGGTTTCGAACTCGCGGCGAAATGTTATTTATTACTTGCTACTTGAAACTTGTTTATGGCTTCTTCTTTTTTTTTTCTTTTTTTTTCTTTTTTTTTTTTGTCAAAGATCTTGTTTATGACTATTATTCTACTAAACCACCACATATTAGTCCGGTCGAACCCGTTGGACCAACGAACGTTGTATGAAATTGTAATAAAAATAATTTTTTTTTTTTTTTTTGCTAATTAAATTAGAGGTTAAACCTCTACAACAAATAAAAGTTTATTTTAGAGCAATAGAAGATAAATAGAATTATCAAACAAATAATGCAACTTCCATCACATGTAAGCTATGTTATGAGGCATATTAAAAGTTGTTGTAGGCTTGGAATACATGCCGTAAATAAATATATAATTTTGATTTTTTTTTTTTAAATGTACATAATTTTGATCTATATACACTTTCTCGTGATATTTTTTTTTTTTTTTAATTTTGATGGCCGCCATTTCTTCATGCTAAAACTGCTCCATCAGAAACTTCAAAAGAGTAGTAGAAGTAGTAGTACTAGCAACATCTGCTTCCCTTCAAAGTCTCTCAAAGTTTCAGATCTTCCAATGACTTAGTCAGACTGTCCTTGTGATTTACAATTACAGGACCCAATTCATGGAGAAGAGTTTTCTTCATCTTCTTCATCAAGGTTTTCTTAAATTCTAAATCTGAAATGGACAAAATCTGATTAAGGCACATCTTGACTCCACTCTGCTTCACCAGTGCATACCTTGGTTTAATTCTATCCTCCAAACTGTACCCAAAATACTGAGGAAACTTAACGAGCTCCGACCTCGGGTACTCCATTGTCAGAAAAAAGTCCCACTTCGGGATCATGTTCTCTACCAAACTGAAAGTATACAAAGCTCCATACCTGGAAACCATGGTCCCAATCTCTTCCATACTGTATCCTCTCTCCAAGAAAAAGTTGGTCACAGGCTTCAAATTAGTTTCAATACTTAAACCAAAAGTCTGAGGAGAACGGTAGAGAAGACCAGCAACATTAACTCCCATCGATCGGAAGTACTCAACAGTAGGATGAAGATTTTCATCGACACTATAACTTATTATGTGAGGACAGCGGGTGAGAATCTTTCCTATTTTCTGCGCTGAAAGGCCCAACCCATAGAGGTAGTCCACCGTTAATTTTACCTTCTGCCGGCTGTATGTTAGGAATGCTGGAAACCGGTGGATCACCTTAGCCCACTGTTTTTTGTCCACGCCGAAGTCCTCCAAGTATGTCATGGTGGGCATTAGATTCTCAGAGAGACTGATGCCACACAACTGAGGCCTTTTGTAAAGGATGGTGGGGATGTCTGACAAGGATATCCCGAGGTCGAGAAGGAATTCCACAACGGGTTTGATCTTTCCCTCCAAGCTGTAGTATGCAAAAGCCGGGAATTTTCGGGTCATTCCTTTGATCTGGTCAAGGTCCATTCCAAGCTCAACGAGGTAGATTATGTGTGGTGGAAGCAGTCCATCAGGGCCGATCTCGCTCACTCGGGCTATGGCTTTTAGTTTTTTGGTATTGACGATGGAAGGGGTTGGAGGAGAGGGCACAACCATGATGGGTCTTTCTTTCACGGGCGGATATGGGAAGCTTTCCACGACATCGACCAAATTGTCTCCATGCTCTTTGAAGAGGGATTCAAGATAAGGATTAAGTGTATCTCTAATCTCAAGAGTGGTAAGCTCTCTTCCTGCAAAGACAAGCACAAGTAAACTAATTTGCTTAAAATGGGATGTGGATTTGGTTCTTCATAAGAAGTGTTAGTGTTGGAAATCAAACCTACTAGATATCGAGTTTTATAAACGGAATGTAGCCTTGAGACAAGGTGGTTAATGAAACAATTCGACTTATTGATTGTTCTTGTTGCAACCGCACTGCTCAGACCTTGTCTTCTCAAAAACAAGGTTAAGACAGCCTTTGCCTCTTCTTTTTCTGCTGTTAATAGGGTCGAAGGCATCACGTGGAAGTTGTGTCCTCCGTTTACAACAGATTCAGCTGCCTCTTGAGCTACATTTACAATGGATTCAGCTGCCACCACATTAAAACATGGTGAGTTTGATATTTATGCGTGTCTTGTATATAGTAGCCAGTAGGCATGATTCATGATGGTTGCAACAAAAGGTACAGCTACAAAAGAGAATAAGGAATTAAATTACTTACTGCATTTTGCTTGAAAAATGTGTTGTCTCGCCAAATAAATCTGCGTCCTAACAAAAGTATTCAAAAGGAAGAACAATATTATTTTATTTATATTTACTGATAGTCCAATGGAAGAGACATACTTTATTTCAAAAATCAAAAGAATACCCACCAAGCTGCAATCTACAAACAATAATCCCAATCTCAGTGAACATTTCAATGCTATGCATAATCATGCCAGTATTCACTTCTAATCTCAAACACAGACCAAATGGCCTATTAGGAGTCAACTCTTAAACAGAAAATCACTTCAAATTCACCCAATAATACTATTAATGTAATGCAAGAAAAGAATCATATAAGAGGAAGATATAAGCCATAAATACAATGCAACAGGATAAAGAAAAAGGACAACCTATGCCGGCTCAACCTAGTATTTGGTAAAGCATTGAACCCCAATTGACCATACCAGAGGCAAAAGATATTGCTTTGGATTGCTTAACCAATTGGGGAAGATGAGAACTCTTACTTTCACTGTCAACTTCTTCGATTCCTTCCAATTACTCTCTTGGTTTTCCTAATCATATGCTCCATAACTAAAACTACAGATTTGCCACCTTCTTTCTAAGAAAACCTCAATAACTAAACACTCCCCGGAGTATAACTAAGCATAATCCCTCACCAAAACACCACAATGGAAGTGTATCACAAGCAAATTCACCCCAGGCGAAGAAAGGTAGAGACTAAATATCTTTACTTGCAAAGCTTAATCCAATCCCATATAGTAAAACACCTCCTATGTCTTAAGTTCCATTTTATGCCCAATTCTTCTCCCATACTAAAAATGCTAGATTGATGTGCATTGTAGGGACCCCACCTTTTAACTATAGCTTTAGGGTGAAGTAATTTATAACATGATATCAGAACGTCGGTTCTAGTAGATGTCTCATGATTCAAGTCTTTCCGTTTGCATTTGCATGTTTCCCATTTAAGGTATTGGTATTTGTCTCTTGTTTACTCTTCTGTCACCCCCGGTGCAAGACAGGGATGCACATGAAGAAAAGTGTTAATAGTAGCTTAATATGCATTATTGCACATGAAGAAAAGTGTTATTAGTAGCTTAATATGCATTATTGGGCCTTCGCCAGCTATAGCCTATAGCTTTAGAGAGAAGTGGTTTGTAACAAATAACCGCACAACTTGAAATTTGTTACTCAACGACGGAGCCTATAGATAGGCAAATTACTACTTCAGAGGTAGTTTCACAATCCATCTGTCTTTCCCAACACCTAATCTTGCTGCCCTCCTTATGAAACAATATTGCATAATTTTTGCAAATTTCTTCCATGAAATCCAACCTTATCTAGCAAGAACAAAGGGACTAATTCATTAGAAAAAGAAGGCTACAGAGGGCATAAATTTTACTAGTTCATCAACACCCAGTAGAAAAAAAGAAAAAAAAAAAGTTCCAGGCAAGTAAAGAAATCCACCTTGTGTTTCGAAAAGCAGCTCTTTTCAGGAAAGGGTGGGGCAGCGTTGGTGGCTGTTGTTTAGCAGCCGAGGAAGCTCTCATTCTGGTTTCGGAGTTATTTGAACTTAGAACCGAACTTAACAAACCCGATACGAGAATTTTTTAGGCTTCCAACGAGACCTCGAGAATGTAATAAGCAAGAATCGCCATTAGTTTCCCAGGCGGGCTCTTTGTAAGAGAAATATCGGTGGAGTGTGGCGATTTGGAGCTATTGGGTAGTAGAGCTTGCACTTCGTCTTTTCGTGGAGAACGCACGTCTGATCGTTATTTGTGTTTTTTGAGTGGGTGTGAGGGCGTACACGTGAGTTTTGCAAGTGGACATTAAGCTGCGAAAGAGGATGCAAACACGCACGACAATCCCATTTGATAAGGTTAGGGAATCTTCACTTAGCCTTTCCCTGTTGAGTGGGGCCAGTTCAATTCCAGCAAGGAAATTAGACAAAAGCCAAAAGAAAAATTAATATGACGCTATGCAATTCCTTACTTTCTATATCTTGGATGTTAGTCAAGAAAAACGATTAAGTGAAAAATTTATTTGAAATCAGGAAGCTCATTTAGTCGAGAAATTTAATATAAATAGAGTTAAAATTCAGGTCTTGAATTTAGCTCTAAGCATGTTTTTATTTATCTACCTCCGTTAAGAGGGTCTGTCCTACTGCCTCTGTCGTATCCGAATTTAAAGTAATTAGTCTCGTTCAAAGAAAGAGATAACACCTTCAAAAGTGTCAAAATTGATAATAAAATATATTTGAAATTGGGTGAATGGTTAAAATTTTATTAAGAATGTCAATGTCGTGAAATTAGAGAAACTAGGCCAACTAAGAGCAATTAAATTCAAAACCTTTTTTTTTTTTTTTTTTTGGAAGAGACAGAATAAGCATTCATGACTTCTTTATATGAAAGGGTATAAATGAAATAATATTTTCTTATAAAATTAATAATAATTTTCACTTAAGTTTTGTACAAAATAAATGGCTCCTTTTCTATAATAAACAGAAGATGTTAATTTAGGTTGATTTTTTGTTTTGTTTTTATTTTTATTTAGTAAGCGCGCTAAATTTACTATTTATTGTGAAAAAAATAGTTTTTGCATCATAGGAATTAACTCAATTTAACAAAATCGTTTTCAACAATTATATCGTCTCTACTAAATAAAATTTGTTTCCTTTGTTTAATTTTATTAATAGCAAGTTCCTAATATGTAGATTCATATCAATTGTGATATGACAGAGTTTATGTTGTCGATTATCTATCCCATTTTTCCAGTCACTTAGGACCAATTACACGTAAAGATATATAGAAATATAATCAATGCAGGTAGAGTTATGTTATCCATGACAACATGACAATTAATTTTTAAAATGGAAGTTAATAATAAGGCTTACTAGGGTAAATTAAATTAATGACAATTATGAGCACATCATGTCTATTTGAAATATTTACACAATATATAAGATTTATTTCTTTTTATATTTGTTTGATACGACATTGTAAAAAAATAAGCTTATTGAGGATTTTATGTAATAATTAATTGCATATTTGCATGTATTAGTTCGGTACGAACAATAAACTAGCAATACCCCTACAAAAATAAAATATAAAGAGTAATAGTTTTCCACGTGCACAATATATAATCCAGTTTCATTATTTTATAATGTACTATATGCACGGGGAACTCATATGATCCCTATGTTTATTACCAATGCCTTATATCTATAGTGTATAAAGTCACTTTAATTGAGAATCTTACCAATATTTATTTAATAGGAACGCGGTTAATAGGCATGGTTATTTCCATTTTAGCAAGAGAACTAAACACCTTAATGTTGAGAAATTTACATTTTTCTTATGTGTGCCCAACATATTTAATATAATTATTTAATAGACTTTTGTTAAGTGATCTATTTAAGAAAACTCATAGACTTTTACCGAGTATAGACTTAATGAGTAAATACCCAATATTGTATAGTCTAGGGTTTAATGAAAACTCTAGTGGAGCAATACATAAATACATTAGAGGTGATGATTCTTAATATATCAAATCATTCTATACTTTCTCATATACCCATTTATAGAGAGGATCCATTAAGGATTAAAGAGATTTGATTGAAAAAGACAATAACTCGTCCATCACTCATTATTGATATTTTGCCAAGTCTTTGATTATTGCTACTATGGATACATGTATTATTTCTCAATATTAAATCTTGATAATCTGACTGTGTTGGTATTATTTTAGGGTTCTATAAGGAAATCTAGCCTAAGGAATTCCTAACACTACTTCAAATCACCTTTACTTTATACTCTTCTTTTAGAAAATGAGCTAATAAGGACTGAAACCAACAAATATCCAAAACAGCCATTTCAATCTCAAAGAAACAAGGGCATTTAAAAGGCTTTAAAAAAAGAGGTTCTAATCAGAATTGGCAAGAACCAAAATTTCAAACTATTCTCTCAGCTCTGACCCAAAAGTACTTTGAATTGGTTGTACCTACTCCCATCTTTTTCAACTTTATGGAACATGGAAAAATCAGAACCAATTCAAACAATTCTAATTATAAAATTGCTTGACAAAAGAATTACAATTTTTTTTGTTAAGAAAAAAAAGGTATCTTGTTGAACTTATACTCACATAGGGCCACGTAGAATGTTTACTTTATTAAAGACTATTGATATAGCTCGAACTTTAATTTTATAAAAACATTTCAGTTATCGAACCAGTTGAACCCACATGACTCGAACTTTAATTTTGCCAAAGTACTACGGTCATCAAATTAGCTCAGCCCACCTTCTTTGGTGTCAATAGAATTACAAATTACAACTTCACATCTTTTACTCCCTAAAAATTCCCTTAAATCAGAACCGCCAATTTTCCTCGAGATCCCACCAGCCATCAAACCACGCTCACGTTATGACAAAGTCCACCAAAAAAATCCTCCAACCAACGATGCCAAGCCCCCACTTGGCTCTTTCCAGTACGCAAAAGAGAAAATATCACATAATTCCGCGAGCAACTTCCGAGCTCAAACTCCCAATGCTAAACATCTCCGCGTCCTCATTCACCCAAAAAATGCATGACGTGGTCGTTCTCTATTGGTTTGTAACGTCAGGAATTGGATTGAAAAATCAACGCATCGGAGCAAGCTAACAAGATTCTTCATGCAATTGGTTCAATTCAATTAATTTTCACGACGCGCGAGGGAGCGAAGGGCCAAAACCGCAGGAAGAGATGTGCGCGTCGCCGTTGCAGACAAGGCCCTCTGTGTTTTTCGCACATATATAAATAAGTTGTTCATTTGAGCTCGAGCGCTCTCTCACTCACTCTCTCTCTATGCGCTCGCGAAACGCTCCGTAAAAAAGAGAGTGATAAAGCAGCTCTGTGCGATCCCTTTAATTAGGGTTTTTCGCAGAGATTATTGGATTGAATCTTGAGTTTTTCGATCAGATCGGAGGATGAAGCACAAGAACGAACCTCGTGGCAGCAGGAAGAAGCTCTTAACTGCGATTTTGATCGGTTTGGTCGTCTCTCTCGGTTTGATTTGCGTTCACTTCTTGGCTTCCGTCGGTCCTGCTCTGCCGAGAGGCGGCTTCGACGGTGGTGGAGAGGACGGAAGTGATCCGGTTCTCAGTGGTGGTTTCTTTAGTAGAGATACTGAGCTCGAAGACCTGTTTGAAGATCAAGAGCGTAATCCGGAGATTCCGAAAAGTATACCTGTATGGAGTGAATCCGGTCATGTTTGGTGATTGTGTTTGGTTTTGGTTTGAAATTTCTTTGTTGATCGGTTTTTGATTCGTGGTGAAATTGTGGTTGTTGTTGTTTCATGTTTGACAGATATGCGATTTGAAATACTCGGAGCTTATTCCTTGCTTGGATAGAAATCTCACTTACCAATTGAGAGTGAAGCTGAATTATGATTTGATGGAGCATTACGAGCGACATTGTCCTCCTCCAGAACGGCGTTACAACTGCCTTATTCCTCCTCCTGTTGGTTACAAGGTTAGCCGCTTATTTATTTAGTTATTTATTTATTTTGTTTTCCTGAAATTTGATTTAGTTTGGCTTGGTTTAGTTTCCATTACAACAAGAATGGTGATGTTAGTGTTTCAGATTCCTATTAGATGGCCGGCAAGTAGGGACGAAGTGTGGAAGGCTAACATACCTCATACGCATCTTGCTAAAGAGAAATCAGATCAGAAATGGATGGAGGTGAAAGCTGATAAAATAAACTTTCCTGGTGGAGGAACTCATTTCCACGAGGGAGCTGATAAGTACATTGTAGCACTTGCAAGGGTATTTACAGTATCTAGAATTTTTATATAGTTCATATGTTTCAGTTTACGTTTTTGTTGTGATGAGCTCTAGTAATTGTCTTTTTGAATTAGATGCTCAAATTTCCGAGTGATAAACTTAATAATGGCGGCAACATACGAAATGTCCTTGATGTTGGTTGTGGTGTTGCAAGTTTTGGAGCTTACCTTCTTTCACATGACATTATTGCAATGTCATTGGCACCAAATGATGTTCATGAGAATCAAATCCAGTTTGCGTTAGAGAGGGGGATTCCTGCAACTCTCGGTGTGCTTGGAACAAAAAGACTTCCATATCCAAGCTGGTCATTTGAACTGGCCCATTGTTCTAGATGTAGGATTGATTGGATTCAGAGAGATGGGATTCTGTTGCTAGAGCTGGATAGGGTACTAAGACCTGGAGGCTATTTTGTGTACTCATCTCCAGAAGCTTATGCTCATGACGAGGCAAACAGAAGAATCTGGGGTGTTATGAGTGACATCCTCAAGAGGATGTGTTGGAGAATTGTTTCGAAGAAGGACCAAACTGTTATATGGGCAAAACCATTGAGCAACAGCTGCTATCTGAAGAGAGAACCTGGTGTGCGGCCCCCCTTGTGCAATCCTGAAGATGACCCTGATGCATCTTGGAATGTAAACATGAAGGCGTGCATCACACCTTATTCAACAAGTAAGTGCAACCGTTATGTTCTATTACCTAAGAATGAAGTAGCATTTCGTTATATATTTTCGTATTATGATAGATTTCAACATTCAACCAACATCTAAATTTTGCTTCAGGCTTGTCTTTCTTTGTCATGCAGAAACTATTAGTATATTATCTCATTTTGATGTCCTTTTTTCTGCTTACTACATCCCTCAATATACTTGTTTGTTTGTTTGTTTGTTTTTTTTTTTTTTTTTTTTAAAGAATTGCTATGCAATTTATAACATTTTATTTATTCTGGGGAAGCAGAGATGAATGGACAGAAGGGTAGTGGACTTGAGCCTTGGCCGCAAAGGCTTACAGCACCACCTCCTCGCTTGGAAGAATTGGGAATCACCTTTCAGGAATATCAAGAAGACACAGTGAGTTTCTGAATTTCATTATAAATGCATGTGTATTGCACTTGATCATCTCTTCCACGTTGTTGCTTTTTTGTCTTGATTCTCAGTTGTGCAGTAACTTATGTAATGCAGGACACTTGGCATTTTAGAGTGGTTGAATACTGGAAGCAGATGAGATCTGTTATAAGAAAGAATTCTTTTAGAAATGTCATGGATATGAAATCAAACCTGGGAGGGTTTTCCACTGCCCTTAAAGATAAAGATGTATGGGTCATGAATGTTGCTTCTGTTAAAGAGTACAGGAAACTGAATGTCATTTATGATCGAGGCTTGATTGGAACAGTACATGACTGGTATGTGCATTCTGATCCTAGTACTTTTGCTGCTCCCATTTGCATCTTCTTAATGCTTCGATTCTTTTATATGCATTGTCTATTTACCTTCTGGATCCAAGATGCATGTTATAAAAGATATCCACTCTTTGGTTTTACCATTAGAAACTTTGTGCCTATGCTTGCAAAGCCATTTTTGTAATTGTTCATCAGAGGGCACAAGATGCAACTTCCTGGTTCAACCTGCAACTCCAATCGAACTGTTCCACATCTTAAAATGTCCATTTAATACATTGTTATTCTTTTCTTATCAAAACATGAATTCAATGGAGTAACCGAATCATGAGAAAGTCCATCCAGAAGGCACTAAAGATGTCCTAAAATGGGTTGTCAAGAAAAAGGGACATTTCACATCCTAGTGATCAGTAATTATTTGAAAATTCTGAGAACTAGAGGTTACTAGGAAACAATACCTTTGATCTTGGAGTGAAGGGTTCTTGGAAATTCGCGACATTCTGCAAGCAAATAAAGTAATAGGAAGAAACCGCTGGGGATAGATTTGGTACATTATATTGAATAATATTCAGGGGCATTTGATTTAATGATTACGAATGACATTCTACGTTGTCTCTTTCTTTTATCTTAGCATAGATTGAGGGCCTCGGATGGCTAAATGGTTCTATTAGGCATGATCCTCTGCGTTTGAGCTCCTAGACACTCTTATTCATCATATTCCTATGCAGCTACATATCTGCCATGCGTGTGAAATACAATATCTGATGTTCTTAATTGCTGCACTCTGCAACATATGTAACTTGTGAAGTTATCTACTAATCTGAAGTACCCTCTAATTTTCAGCTTGTGTTCTTGATTGCCTTTCACCTGATGACCAATCTAACATCTATAATTACAGGTGTGAATCATTCTCTACCTATCCCCGCACATACGATCTACTTCATTCTTGGACAGTATTTTCAGATATTGAGGAGCGTGGCTGTAGTATAGAGGACCTACTCATTGAGATGGATAGGATCCTAAGGCCACATGGGTTTGTTATAATACGGGATAAACCCTTCATTATAAACTACATTAGGAAGTTCTTAGCAGCTTTAAGGTGGGATGATTGGGTATCAGAAGTAGAACCAAGAATCGATGCCCTCTCTTCAGGTGAAGAAAGAGTCCTAATTGCAAGAAAAAAGCTTTGGTAAGGAGACACTGCAGTGATGTAAATTCATTCTCTTATGGATAGAACCAGGCCTAAACAATTTTTTCCTACGTGGTGAGTACATGTTCTCTCGTAGCTTAAGGTGCAGATGAATGGTCCTTTTTTCTGTCTATATGCTTACTAAATTTAGTTTCTTAGGTCAGATTTATTTGGAGTTTAATGGGAAGGCAAAATGAAAATTTTGTAACTTGTATATTAACATGATAAAAAAATAAAATAAAAATTGCTGCTCAAGAAAATGAAGATGAATCATGCTTTAGCTTAACAATTTCCTAGTAGAAATGAAAAGAAATAAAAACATGATTAATCAAAACTTCAAGTCACTTCTATTGAATTACTAATTGTCATTTTTTCCTTTGGTACCATGGAAAAGTTTTATCCGCTGACTAAAGAAGCAAAGCGATTCTGTTTTTTGTTTTTGGTTTTTCTGTAACTTTTTGAATTTTATGTTGTTTGGATAGATATAATCACTCTGTCGCCTCTGTCTTTTAATTGTATTGCCAACCAACTAGTTATTTAATAGAATATATATATATAGGTATATATGAGAAAACACAGTTCTTGCCTTTCTTCTTAATTTTTTTTAATAGGAGAATATATAGGTAAATATGAGAAACGACAATAAAAATTTTCTGCCCCCACCCTCTTTCAATATTATAAAGCAATTCTACATCAAGCAGAGATTAGAAAACAAATTTACAGTAGAAAGAGAGCTAAAGAAACACTGTAAAAGTACTTCGAGATGAAGTACTTACCCGAACCTTTCTTTACAGACACCAAAAGGCAAAACATCACTTCATCCCTCAGGCTTGCTCTGCTTCTTCCCAAAGACAGCTTCCCTGGTTATAAGTTTAATTCCCCTGACCCACAGTTCTGCTGTTTCAACACCACCATCACAAACGAAATGAAACTCTTTGTTCTTTGTAGTTACCACTCTAAAAATCCCAGGATGATCAGAGTCACCCTTCTTCCTACGATTCCTTTGAAACATAGAGCTTGCCCCGACAATTGCTTCCCTGCAGACTACATTCCTCCTACTCGACTTCCCCCATCGCAACACTCCAGCTGCTACCACCATTCTCATTACTTTCGGATGAGGTGCACCTTTGCCTCCCTTTGTGTGTTTCTGCACGCGTGAACCATCCAGCACAAGCACGCGTGCAAGCTTGTCCAGTATTACACGCTCCGCATCACTTCCAGCACCTTTCCCTCTAGCAAGTGAAAGTGCTGTTTCACCCCTTGCGGTCTTGATGTCACATCTAGCTCCACAAGAGATTAGGAGCTCACACAGGCTTCCATGACCCTCCCTTGCAGCTAACATCAATGGAGTATAGTCATCACTGTCAGGGATGTTGACATCGTAGCCTCTACTTGTTAGTAGCCAAACTGCACCCAAGTCTCCTCGCCGGGCTGCACAATGTAGCACATAGAATCCTCCTGCCCCATGGTTGCCTCTTTCAAGAGCAAATTCTAGTAACACCTTCTCAAAGAGATCACTTTTCTGGCTCAATTGTGACAAGCTTATAGCAGTGTCACCAGATTTATTAAGGAGCTTAACATCAGCCCCTGCGTAAACAAGTAACTTAAAGGCTTCTACATGGCCTTCCACTGCTGTGACCATGACTGCAGAGAACCCTTTATCATCCTGCTCATCAATGTTAATATCAGGTTGGTTGATTAGAATTCTCAAAGCTTCTACATTGCCTGTATGGGCAACAAACATAAGAGGAGAGAACACAGAGGCATTGCTTGACCAAACCACCTTCCCAGACCTTATGACATCTAGAACAGCATGTTGAAAACCAACACTCCAACAATTTGATCCAGCAGTTGAACTGGCACTATGACCAGCATTGCTTGTCAGACCAAAATCTGCACCAGCAATGGCAAGACGTCGAAGGCACTCACCATGCTTGTATTTCACAGAGATCATTAATGCTGTTTCACCTGACTCTGTTCGTGAGTTGAGCTCACATCCTGCGTCAATTAAGCGTTGAACAATAGTGTCTAGACCAAGTCGAGCTGCCATGTGCAATGGACGGAACTCTGTTCCTCGGGTGGTTTTCACAGAGGATTCTACATGGGCGCCGCAGGTTAATAACACATCAACGGCCCTAACATTGCCACATAAGATAGCATGATGAATGAGGGTCCTTCCCTGGTGCGTGGTGTTGGGAGAAGTGTGTTTTAGGAGCATGTGCAAAATAGCACCACTGGTTTCAAAATACTCCACTGCACACCATGTGATAGCATATGGCTCGGCTAAACCTGCACCAACCTTGAACTCTTCACCTGAACTCATGTCCCATGACCAGGCTCCTAGTCTCACCTTGATGTCTGTTCGGGCTCCCACCTTTAGTACACAATGTATTGAAAAGAGCATGTCAGATGGTGAAAGATGGAGAATTTTCAAAAGGGAAGGAACAATTATCTAAATCATGAACATTTTTATACACTAATAATCCTAAAGAGGTCCCTCACAACAATTATCAACTTCATAAGTTGATAATCCAACACAAAAGTGAAAACTCGGGTACACTAAACCTCTTAATAAATGACATAGGTAACCTTACTTTCATAGAAAGATGATTTCTTAAGATTTTGAACATGTAATCTCAAGTAGGTCAAACTAGAAAATTCTTACTGTTGCGCTGCCCATGTAAAGACAATAGTTGAACATGGCAAAGCAAGAGGTGGCTGACCTCTAACAGACCAAAAATAAATCATGACGGAGATTCAGAATCTTTTTAGTTTGAACCTTTGAGTCAGCTGGGCCTAAAAGTTTGACAAATAAAAATCCACTTTTGGGGAACTGGTATTGACAAAGGTTTCCCGGGGTCCATCAAAATTGACCCCAGAGGTGCGGGTCATATTTTGTGATCATGCCACTAATTTTCACACCAGTGAAAGGACCCACTGGGTTCTTATCTGAACAATATCATCCAAACCTCTGAAAGCTCAGTATCCAATTCCCCCCAAAATGGGTAAAATGGTGAAAAGATGAGCCCATCCAAGATAAAAATTTCGGGTTGACCCCCATTAAATAGTCTAATTTTTTTTAAAATTTAATAACTACTATTTAAGCTTATATTAGTAATACAATATGTTGAATTATCATGTATCAAACTTATTAAACTATTATTTAAACTTTAAAAGATGAGATTTTTCTTTTTTGGAAGAACTCATATATGTACAAGCTAAATTACTCTTAAACTTGACTTATAAAAATAAGAATGAACTCATATATATATATAAATTTTAAGAGGTCGGGTAGCTCAAAAATTAACCCGACCAACCCGACATATCAATCAAACCCGGCCCGACCTGAAATAATCGGGTTTGGTCGGTCGGGTTGCTTACACCCCTACCTATTAGGCCAAGGAACAGAAACCATTGAGTCGATACCTGTAATAAATGATGGACGATAGAGACCTGCCTACTAACAGTTGCAGCAACAAGTGCCGTGCAGTCTGTATTGGTATGCAATGCAGGTTTGGAAGACCGGAGCAACACCCGATCAGTAGCATTTGCATCAACTCCACACTGCACACATTGAATATAGATAAAATTATTAGTCTTTTGTATTTCCAACCGTAAGGTACACTCTGCATGATAAAAAATTGTTAAAAACAGGAAGAACAATGTTGCAAAGAAAGTAGCTTTAACAGATTGTAAATGCAGTACAGCATGGTGCACCGGGAGAATAGTTGCTCATAGACTACAATCTAGATGTGAGGAAGCATGGCATCTTAACATATACATTTGGCCCTGATTGCTGCAAGCTTTCCTTATTAGACCAGGACACTCAGTGCAGGGCTTTGCAAATGTTTGACAGATTGAGGATTTAACATTCAGAGAAAAAGAAAATTCAGGTTTAGTTTTCACTGCAGTTGTATCTCTGCAATGTAAGGTGCTATGGCAGCAAAATGGCACAAATGCACACATAACCCTTTTTATTTTTTTCGAGAAGGATACACAGATAACCTTACAATATATTTATTTGAACAAAAACTAAACCGAAGATTTGAACCAACGGTCTGCTCAAAAGCTAAGACGTTAAGCCTACAAAGTACGGTCAAAAGAAAAATTTTGATTTTGGTTCAGAAACGGGTTGCAGTCCTTGAACCACATATCTCAAACATTGATACGTATGAGTTTTACCGGCAGCAACCTCTCAAATAGACAAATAATATATAACATCACGCCAAAACTAAAATTAAGTATATCTATGTTAAGCTACGCCAATAATGCATATGGCTTTTCAAAGACCGCATTATAGGTAATCCAAGCACCCCCTCTCAAATAAAATCCAAAATGTTCAGCCAGTGGCTCCCACTTCATCCCAGACCTGTCCACATCTGAAAGTCTGAAGATAATAGAGATTCCCAAGAGGCCATCATATGCCGAGTGGCAGGCTCCCAATCAAGTGGGGCATGAACCATGGGGTTGATGATAGTGACCACAAACCAACAACTATGATTTTCCAGCCTGATTGTTCATGCCAAAAACATCATTTTATTTCTAGAATGATGTGCTTGATGATCAAGTCTCTTGGTTTTCTAAATATCCAGCAAGCTATCCGATGGTCATAGCACTATCAAAGTACCATTATAATAAAACTAGCGGGCCAGGCTTAGGGTAGGCTGCAATAGAAAGTACACCTTTTACCTTCAAGAGAGTGTCCACGACGTCCACATATCCTCTACAGCAGGCGGAGACAAGTGCATGCACAGCTACGTAAGGCCGGATCATATCCGACCCCATTAGTAGCTCAGTGAGTCTTGCGTGTCCTAAGCAGCTTGATTCCAACAGAGCTTCTTCACAGGCTGGCTGTGAGGCTCCAGCTTTGAGCAGAATCTGCAAGATCTCAAGGTGGCCCTCCCGTGCTGCTGCAGTTGTCGCGAAGCCTCTGAAGAGCTTCTGATTCACATTGGCTCCGACGCTCTGCCATAACAAAAACAAATTAACAATGTGTCAGCAGCATACACTGAAAGGATACTGGAACAAGAAATCATTCTTTTTTCATTCTTCTAAACTTCTACTTCACTGTATGGGGACAAAGTTAGATGGAAGTGCATCTAGACACTGCCAGAATAGCTTTCTCCGATTCCTGCAACAAAAGAACAGAGATATAGACGACCATACTGGGCATGGGGTGATCCATACTATTAGCTACTAAAGCATTCACTACTCTCTTGGATGCATGAACATGACACATTAATTTCACCATACCCAGAATATATTTGGATTAGGACGTTTTTGACTCGGTCCACTTGATCAAGAAGCAACAAGACGGCTCATGCTACCACAAAATAATGGCGTGGTACTGAATGGTGATCATAAACAATCTTACAGAAACCAACAGATCCATATCCAGGAGTCCTACTACTGACTTATTTTGTGTTGTAATCCGGTTTGTTACACTCTTTTCTAATTGACAGGCCAGTGGGTTACGATTGATCTGCCAGTTTCAAGTAAATAAAATTTGTGAAATTAAATGAATGTTCAGTTACAAAAGGACAAAAAGCAGCAAAACGCCAGAAGACAATCACACATGCATTCATAAAATTTATTTTGCCAAATAATTGATGCCCATACAAAAAGAAAGAGGTGGGCCAACTGTACCTGCTATGTATATTAAATTCAAACGGGACAAACACACGAACAATGTATGAAGTGAAAATACAAACAGCTTTGGAAACAGTGGATTTTGATGACCCACTACTTTTGAACCTAGTGAAGGACCGACTCCGAAGAATTTTCCATGACTAGAAATTAATCCTTGGTACTGCTAGAACTCAACAACTCAGAAGGTCCACTGAATATTTATAAACTCAAGGGCTTGACACGGGGTACATCAGGGCTGTTAGGTATCACAAAGCATTGCTTGAAGTGTTAGCATACTTTTCTTTTATTTTTTTTTTGAAAGGAAGGGTCCGCATGCTTAATGGTGAAAATAATATTCATAGAAGGAATCATGTGGTTTTGGTGAACACGCAGACCATGCAAGCCCCATGCAAGCCTTACAAAATACAACTGTGGAATAAGAAAATGATAAAAAAAAAAAATTCCCAATACAGGACACTGCAATTATAGTCTGCAAGAAAATTTTCAAATATCACTTATTTTTCAGGATTTTGTATGTCAGGTACAGAAATGCGTATAGTTATATAAAACGATGGAGTAAATACGTTAACAAAAGATCACGAGAATCAGATGCTGTAGCGAAGCATCATTTTTACACTTGACAAGTACAACATATAGAAATTACTGACACTAGATGCCTCCGATACCAGTCATTTATTTAAGTAGGAAAACTATAAGCAACTTAGCAACCGAGAAAAGACGTGGACGAAACAACAATTACATCACCTCTTCTATAGTTAAATATCATTTTATGTCGAAATATGGGTAACCATCCAATTTTTTTTTCATTTGCACTTCAAACCTACCTCTTCTTCTTCTTCTTCTTCTTCTTCTTTTTTTTTTTTTTCCAAGATACTTCAAACCTACTTATCTACCACTATTTATTTGGTCAAGGTTTTAGATGACCAACACCCTGAAATCAACTTGATCGGATATCACCAATCTTTGAATTTGTGCAATTTTCTTTGGAGGCTGGAAATCCAAGATCTAGACAAGTGCCACGCAAAGAAGAAAGCAGCAAACATCGGAAGAAAATCTGGCAGGCTATGGTTATAAGGGCCCATAAAAAGACAAACAAAATATTAATTCACCCATTTGTCCAAATTAGAGTGGGTACCACGAGAACTGGATGTTATATGACAAAACTTGCTTCCTGTCGGAAAAAAACCTTTAAAAAAATAAAGAGAAAACAGAAACAAGTAATTCTTAAAACAGTATCCAATGAACGATTCTTATCAATTAAATAAATGACAAGAAAAAAATTTACGAGCTATAATATATAATTTAATAAGAATCAGCATAATTATCACACCTCCAAGACAATCGAACTACTAACATGGATCGGTGAATTATGCCCGTACATTGGGAGCTCCGGACTCCCAGTGGGTTAATCGACTACCACTATGGATCCAGTCAACCAATGGAAGTCTGCCGATTTGGTGTTTTAAGTTGAGCAATATGTGTCACAGCTGTGAAGTTATCCCACACATGGGATCGTTCCATATCAACTGATTTGTTGAACGCCGAAAATCTCAGAAGGCTATAATTGGTGGAAATTTTTGTGGCACCAGCCACATAGTGAGACAGAATTAGATGGGATTACTAAATGACCAATTAATAGAACAAAAAGGAGGTCACGAAATAATCGAGAAAAAAAAATAACAATGGGATAACTTCCTATTGACATAGAGCTATTCCCCTGGAGAAATAATAGAATCCATGCATCTACGATGACATTAGCAACGGCAACTAACTTAAGTAAGGAAACTGAACGCAAAATCTTTCAAGAAATAAAGCTGGATCGTCCGAAAGATCAGGAAATGTATTGTTGCATTGGAAACAAATCAAAGAAGATCAAATTTCTTATGAAAATACAAAAAATAAAGTCAAACATACAAAATGAAATTCGAAAATCCGGAAAAAGAAAATTAGAAAGCGACATAACGATGAAAGGAAAAGACGAAGGAAGAGATGAATAAAAGGAAGAACAATTCGGAACAAAATATGCCTGAAAAACTTCAAACTTCTAGCATTTAAATGGCTTGACGCTTGGTTTAGAACAGAGAGCCATAGCACATCAACATAAAAGGCAAAGCAGCTTAACTTCCAGCAAATCTTAAAAAGAAAATGTTCAAAAAGAAAAAAAAAAAAAGGCCAAAAGCAGAGAAATAAATGAAACAACGTGGCAGCAAATATCCTCAAAAACCTTAAATTCAAGATTTTCAAATTCAGAAGTCGGATTTCATCGCCAAATTTGAAAGACACGATGCACATGAAGATCTCCGGCGATCTCAAACTAAATGGAGGTTACAGAGAAAGCGCCACTTAATTGCAGAATCAATCGCTAAAAATCGCAGGTAAGTAAAAACAAGCAAAAAAGATTAAAAGAAGGAAAAACAGACGAATCGCTAAAGCGTACAAAAAAGCCCTAGCTCCGAGCAAAATAGATAGGAAACGAATCAAAATGAGCTTGAAGCTCGAATACTCCACAACTTCAACCACGATCATATAAGCCAAAGTACGTAGCTATATAGCGAAAGCTTCCGCGTCACTTACCAGCAGTTTCCGCACAAGTGTGAGGTTTCCGGCGTGAGCAGCGAGAAACAATGCCGTGACATCCGTTCTAAACTCCACGTACTCGATCCGAACTTCATCGGCCGATTCATCGTGCATCACGATCTCCGTCTTCCTCGTTTTCAAGCAAACCGCGCCGATGAAGTTGACATCCACGAACGGATCAGCGATGCACTCAAATGCCGACTTCAGATCCCCGGCGTGCGAAGCTTCCACTAAACGCTGAGAAACCTCTGCTTCGTAGTCCACCGGAAAAACCTGTTTACCGGCGAGAAAACCTCCACCTGTGTGTCCGAAGACCGTCATTTTCCGGCGAAGTGATAGGTTTAACAGCGATGTTTCTGCAAGTTCAGGCGCCGAGAATCGAGAGAACTCGCATTGGTCTCCCTCTTGAGAGAAACTTGAACGAAGTGAGCGCCAGGGGAGTGGGAAAAGCGCGGATTTTATCTACGGATATTTAACCATGGTTAAACAATTTGACCGCGTGCAGCGTTAACGATCTTTTAATGCTCATGTGGACCCCACATACTTGACTTCTAGTACGGCCGTTGCGGATAGCTGCAGGCTTAACACATGAGAAGGACTGTTCGGATGCGGATGACCCTACGTGCGGGTGAGTCTTGATTCCACATTTTGATCAATGAGATCATGCAACGTCGACAACCACCGTTGAGTGATACACGTGTACTAATATCTTCGTCATTGTGAAGTTCCAAGAGAAAAAGATTCCTGTTGTTTGGCCAACGTGGAGCGGCCCTAAACCTACCGATTCAGCTCTAGCCTCTCGAACCAACGGAACCTCGCTTTCATGTCCCAGTGAATTTGTTACCGCTCAACCAAAAGTTTTAGTTCAAATTAATTAAAAACACTTAAAAATTACTCTCAGAATGTTAAGAACTAATATGTTTGTATTAATAAAGGAATTTGAAACATAAGAACCCATAAAAAAAGTGTATTGATTCAAAATATTACAAAACATGCCGAAAATGTTACTTAAAAATGATTCATTACATATTTTCGTGCATATCAATTACATCATAAAAAAATATAAACCATAATATAAAACTATGTGTCGTCAATTGGTGTCACACATTGGCCATATACGTCGTTTGTTGTGGTGCAAATGAGCTCTAGTGTATTTTTGCAATGGGGGTTGCACTGCAAGATGAACATCATCGGGACCGTGATCATGATCGGAGGGCTCGCCATGTGTCTCTGTAATCTCCTCTGGCATAGGTGCAAGTCCTCGCCTCCGCCCTCGCCTAGGTGCTCGCCTACCTTGCTCCCCAATATTCTACTTCGTCCCTGCGTTCGTTTGGGTCCTCACCCGGCTCATCATGTCTTTTTATAATCTCCTCTGCCATCCCTTCTTCAAATGGCATAGGGTCAACCCCAATATGTGTAGTTGTGTCGAATAACACAAAAAAGATCTTGATGTGAGGTTGACGCGTGAACATCCGCAAATGAATAAAGGCCGGTGGTAGGGGTAATGGGACTCTGGTGAACTGTGGGTGATGGTTCTTCTGTAGTTCCTACCCTCAATAGATGTTCCAAGTGCGCCGTTTGCAATGCAGTCATAGCGCCCTGGTCAATCTGCCTCAGGGCAGATACGTAATTAGTCTGATTGTGCAAGTGGACCTGAACTAAGTTCGAAGCCTGAAAAAAAAATTGCCTAAGTTAAATTAAAAGACAATTACAAATAATTTTTAAAATATAAGAAGCAAAATGCATATTCTCACTTAGTAGTTAATGGTTGCTTCGGTTACGGTCATATACTTTTGCGTTACCAACCGATATCATATAATGTACGGGTCATAATAATCGAGGGTTGACAATGCATGACCCTGGTAAGCTTCACCCTTGGCCAAGTTATTCCTCCCGTTCCTCCCATTGAGAAACGTAATCTGTATGGACCACCAGCCAATTAGCATTGGTCTGTCATCTCAAGTCGTAATCATGGAGATCGAGTCTTGTGTTGCCTAGCTCAGGAATTGTTTGTCTCATTCCAAACTGCCGCAACACTCGATCAGGCCGATGTAGCTCAATTGTGGAGAAACAAATCAATGGTGACATAATCCGCCATATGTGCCTTCCACGATGACAGTACTCAGGTAATTCATTGATTAATTCATCTGAGTACGATGTCCATATCACCTGAATAATCGTATACTAGTGTCAGTGGTGATATACAACAAAATTATAATAAGTTAACCATGATCATCAATTTTTCAATGAAATTTACCTGTTGAGGAGTTTGTGTGTCCAGAATCTCCCGATATTTATGCAAGACATGCATTGGGACCTGGGCGGCAACGAGAACGTTTCTCCATCTGCAAAACAAATAAAGAAATCAATTCAATGATATAAATATATAATGTTATATTTATAACGCGAAAAATAAAGGCTACTTTCAATTTACCTATATCCTAATGGAGGTGGCAGCAATAGATGTGCATGTGGCCCAACTGGATCAGCATGCGTACTTTCAAGCCTTTGTGGAATTAAAAAGGGAAATCGTTCCCATGCCCACAATTGCAATATAATAAGGGCCCCTGAGCCACATTACTTCCGATAATCAACCGCATGACACATTTGACGATATAGCCATGCCAATGTTCCCCCACGCGTGAGTGTCAGCCACCCCAAAATTCGCAAGTAAAGCTAGGAAGCACAGATGTACCACGTTCGAGGTTTTACTGGGATACAAAGTGTGCGTTTGAATAAAGGAGGAAACAAATAGGTTGTCAATCTACATGAGCGTTTTTATAGTTGTGGAAAATGACAATGCTATGAAATCTCATGTTTTTACGTACAGGCAGTGTGTCGTTATGCTACTATCGATTGTGATGCGTACATTGAAGATTGGTATCGCCTCAATAAGTACCTCAAGTATTATGAGCTACAGTTTCATGTAATTCCACACGAATCATATTGGCCACCGTATACGATTAAGTTTACCTCATTCTGATTTTGTTTGTAAATCCGATCGGCCAAGGACATCACGCATAACAAATGAGATGGACCTAAGAGAACCATCCTCAAGGATTCGATGTGGGCATTGTAGACTTGAGGGTCACAATCAGCGTCGTTGTCCAACTCGTCGTGGAAGGGCCACCTAAAATTTATTGGCTGCATAATCTTTATATTTTTTAGATTTTGATAATGATGTAACTTTGTTATTGTAATATGACACTTCTTACTTTTGTTGATAAATCAAACATATGTACTTCTTGATTTATATGACAATGTGTGCACATGGAGATGCGCATCTTATATTATCTCAAATGCATTTCATTTTGCATTAAATTATATAATTTTTTATGATGTTTGAATTTAAAATTTATCTTATTGCATACGTTCATAATTTTTGATATTCTAAGTCGATTTAGTTCATTTAAACTAAAAGTTTCGGTTGGGCTGTGAAAAATTTACCGGAGCATGGGAGCGGGGTTTCGTTGGTTCCGGGGGTCCCTGAAAGGGTATTGGGACTTGCTCAAAGTGTCGAACGAATAAAAAACTCAGCGGATTGGCCGCAGTTGAGTCAAAAGGGTTTTCTATGTCCAATTTAGTTCATTTGAACTAAAAGTTTCGGTTAGGGGGTGAAAAATTCACCGGGGCATAGGAGCGGTATGCCGTCAATTCCGAGGGTCCTTGGGAGGGCATTCAGACTCGTTTCAAGTGTCGGACGAATAAAAAACTTGACGGATTGACCGCGGTTGAATCAAAAGGGTTTTCTTAATCCAATTTAGTTTATTTGAACTAAAAGTTCCGGTTGGAGGGTGAAAATTTCACCGGGGCATGGGAGTGGGGTTTTGTCGACTCCGGGGGTCCCTGAGATGGTATTGGGACTCGCTCCAAGTGTCGGACAAAAAAAAAGAGTCAAAAGGGTTTTTTAAGTCAATTTAGTTCATTTGAACTAAAATTTATGATTAGAGGGTGAAAAATTCACTAGGAAATGGAAGCGGGGTTCTGACGATCCCGGGATCCCTAGTAGGGTATTGAAACTCGCTCCAAGTGTCGGACGAATAAAAGATCAGACGGATTGGCTATGACCTAAAATTTTCTTACTGAAGAAAAAAAAAATTGAGCTGACGCCTTCAATTCAAATTGATTTGAATTAAAAACGTCTTTTTAAAAAATGCCTTTTATGTGGTAAAAAAAAATTTAATCGGCACAAGTGAAAAAAATATTGTTGAATGTTAGGTATATAGGTCATAATTTTAATTAATGATACTAATAAAAAAAAATCCAAACAATTAAGTCAAGTGGGACCGCATTGTATTTGGCTCGATCATGTTATCGAGAAAACAAATCGGAGTATCACAAATCTGTGGTTGACATAATCTTAACTGTACCGCGACACATTGGATTGTCGCTACTCCAAAAGATGGTCAAACTTCATTCCTCAGTTCTTAGGTCAAACTTCATTCCTCAGTTCTTTTTGCCGAAAAGATGTAAAACCTCTCTCTACGATAGGCGTACACGCGAAGCTAACTCTCTTCACTATTTGACCGATGCGACCAAGTCCATTTTGACTAGAACCTCGACGTTCCACGTGGATCTAATAGTGTTGTGAAATTAGCTTGGATGGCCGAGATTAGTTTCTTGTACACGTCATCATACCTTATCGCACACCACGTGGCAACAAGGAATGCTGTACACAGCCAGTATTTGGTTCCCACGCGTTCGATGTCTGTTCGGCCACGTGGAATCGATGCAATCGAGGAACGCCGGATTTCGCCTGCTTGCCTTCAACAATTTCTCGATCTCAAACAATGGAATAAATAAATAAATTAATTAATTGAAATTGGAGTCTTCGCTATTCAATTTCAGCCATTCTCTTTTTCTGTATTTTTAGTTTTTTAGAGTACAAGACAAAGACACGTATGGTAGGCCAATCCCATAGGACATTTGGGGACGAGAACAAGAGATAACGGTAACAAGCGGAGAATATAATATAGAATGCGGCTCACATGATCATGAAACAATAATGTTGGTTATTTAAATAAATATACAATATATTTATAGGATAAATATATAGTCTATATATTATTTCTCTTAAATTCATCAAAATAACAAAATAATATATTGAAATGAATTTATCTAAAAAAAGAAAAAGAAAAAAGATTAATGAAATTTGGAAATTGTTGATTATGAGGGGTTTTAAAGGAGATAGGGAGGCACGTGCGTAGCAGGGATGAGGCTGTTTTACTTGATTACGAATATCGAGGAGAGAGAGCACGCACGCGGGACTGGGGGCACTGGGCACGTGAGCTGCTGTTGGGTCTTTCGCTAGCTCTTCGCGCTTTTTCGGTGATGTTTTCTAGGTTTCGGATATTGAGGAGGTGATCTTTCTTCTCGATTACGCACTTCCTGTCCCCCGGATCTACGTCCTTATGTGGCCTCCGCTGCTACCTCTGCCACATACACTTCGTTGTGTGGGCCCATTACTTTACTGACAATTGTCCCCTCTTTCGTAGGCCCCACTCTGTGCTGATTTTTCGTTGCCCTGCACCCGTCTTACAGGGTGTCCGATACCTTCGTGGTAATGAACACGTGTCCGTTAAGCAGAGCGGTAGCTTCTTTGCCTTTGGTCTCATTGGAGCAGAACAGCAGCTTAACAGTACTTTGGCCAGCTTTGTGGAGTAAAATATAGTTCTTGAGAGGGTTTATCTAAAAAATCTATATTTCATCCTCTTCCTCAAAATATTTATGTTGTAACCAACGGGGTTGGCTTTGACTCATGTGGTTCGCTGCCTTAAGGTTGAATAATTGTATACAAGGACAATTTTAGATCTCAGCCCGTCAACCATTTTCACCACAACCAAGAAGTTAATTTAGATACAGTACTACCAGGAAGGTCTTTTGCGATCAAATTCTAAAAATGGGATCAATCTTAAACCCAATTTTAACTTGAAAAATAAATAGATCCAAACATAGAATTCTAATTAAATAGCATCAGAGGGCCATCGCCTGGCTCAGTAACATTGATCATTTCATTACATTTGTCCTCCACAACTGGGACAAAGGCGTCCATTATAGCCACTATAGATCTGATTTGGGTCCCTTCCTTTTCCTGTTGCAAATATGAAACCAAAATGGTCAGGGCAATAAGGGTCCAGTGCAAGTGGCAAGAAGAATGTGAGATTTTGGTGGATGGGGTCCAAAACCTTGATCAGATGAGACATTCCACAAGCTTTTAAACCTTGTTGGCGCCATCTGAAGGAACAATTAGGGCTCTTGCTAATGATATCATATCAATTAACAACCATAGGAAATACTACTAAGCATGATCTTTGTCTTTGGGACACATTGAAACCTACCCATAAAAAATCTTTCTTCATGATCTTTTATTTCTACTGATGATGGGTTTGGTGTGTGTGTGTTGGGGTCATGTAAAAGTGGGTCCATAAAAAGTGCATTAGGGAGAATGGGATTGTAGGGTTTTTGATCATCAAATCACAGTAGATTTAAGTGGGAACATAAATATGATTGACAAGCTCAAACTTTTTCTATTTTTCTTAGTAATCACCCAAACTAGGGAATCAAATTCAAATTTGAAAATATATGAGACATAGATATAAAGTTGTATTTGATGTGTCAAGGAAGGAAGGTAATTTAATCTTCAACTAACACTACCACTTAAGTTGCTTGTGATTCAAAGTTCTCAAGCTGAAGCAAACACCACTTTAACTATATAGTTTGGGATAATCTGTTATGTCTTTTTCTCATTTAAAGGTGGAAGCAGCCCCACTTGAAAAAGAAGAAAGGGGGAATCAATTCAATTTAAGAAAACTTCCATCTTTGAGGAGTGGTAGTAATTACTAGCTTTTGAGTGATGAAGGTATGGACCAAAAACACTACACCAAACCGGGCAAAATCTAGGATTGACTTCTAAGCATTAAAAGGTCTACTTGAATGAATTTTTATACATGTGGAAGTAAGCTTGGCGTATGATTCATAAATAATCATTCTGTTTGTATAGTCAAGTAATTTATCCACACAAATGTGCTACTTTTTTTTTATTAGATTAAAAGAAATATGGACTTTGGTCAGTAGCAATTTATTTTTATTTATTAAAGAAATGGGAAAATCAAGCCTAAGTTTTGATATATCTTTCAATTTTTAAAATCTTAATATATTTCATCTTATTCTCAATAATAAGAGTTTTTGTATTGTTTTAGGCAAAACATACAAATCTGATTTTTTTCCTCCCCATAGTTACGGATAATTAGAGAATGCTAAAATTCAACTCCACCATATTTAATTAGAGAAATTGAAGCATAAATAGTTTATTTGAAATATATTTCTCAAACAATATAGGTACTTTTGCCGAGAAAATATCAAAACTTCTTGATATTTACCCAACATTAGGTTGGGCGATTGGCCTAGTTGAGTAACATAAAGTTCTACTATATAATAGATCATGAGTTTGAACATCTCTATTCATACAACGACATCCTTGAGTATTTGTGATCGTGCCCCCGATACCCTAACTTCAAAAAATAAAAAATAAATAAAATAAAAAAAACTTCTTGATAGTTTTCTTTACTTGAACCACTTATTCCATTGGGTTGACTGGATGACTCTATTTTCTCCATTCCATTACAAGTGTTTGTATCTTTTCAAATTATCTTCATCCATATAACTTTTAATATTTATCTTTCCTTATCATTACTATTAATAGTTTATAGGTATTTTCTTTTTTTCTATCTAACATGTTTAATCAATTTGGTTGTCATGTCTCAACCTCATTTTGAGCTCAATTCTCATTACTTTTTTTAATATTTTGTCAATTATCTATCTTAACATTTGCTATGGCTTTTCAGATTGGCTTAGGAGTTGGAATGTTACAAGTAGAGTATTAGCCATAAATGTCAACTATACCCTTAACTAATTTAAAACTTTATTGACCAATGGTCTGGATATCAAGAAGCAAGTTATTTATACCAAGTATTCAGATCCAATCTCCGGACCACTACAAAAAGGACAAAGAATTTCATGTTCTTCCTTTTAATGCTATATTAGAAAATCAATAAAAAAATTCTTTAGAATACCAATATTAAAAATAATAAAATATTATAAATTATTCTCAGGCATCAAGTATCCTAATATGCTTATCGAAAAACAAAAATTGTCATAAATTTATAAATTAACTCAATTATATTATTTTATATTTTATTATATTGCTAGAGCGTTTTCAAGACTTATACATAAAATAACCGGAGTTTGAAAATATAGGTTGGCACTCGTAGCCTCACAACCCCACTTAAGAGAGATTCTTAGCCAGAAATTACTTTTTATCTTTGTTTCCCCTTTAAGGTTTACTTAATGATTTACTTATAATCAAAGATTTAGAACTGTTTCAATGATTATCAGAGGAAAGAGATTCGACGGTTTCCGCTGTATGATTGATTATATTTATTTGTTCAATAAGGTAAAGTATCTTTAGCAGCACGCCATTGGATACCTAATTTGCAAAAGTGATTAACAAAAATCTACCTGTTTGGCATCAACCAGTAGATTCACTACTACAAAATATTATGCATCTTAAGGATCAACAACATCTAATTTGGCCTACCTGCATTTGAGGTTCCTTAAACTGAAACAGCATCGCAATCAAGTGACTTGACTCTAGATGATTAAGAGAATCTGACAAGAAGAACGACTTTCATCAAGGATGCCTCCTGGTAGCCTGACAGCCTCGTAGCAGTCAAAATCGGCATCATGTCATCTATTAATCCAGAGAAAAATTGTAATAACCAAATGTTAGTTATCCTATTAATTACTTTGTCGTCACAGAAATATCAATTGTTTCTACTAATCAAAAAGGCAAAAAACGAAAGATATCATTTATCTCTGCTTGATGATGATCAACTGACTTAACTATATTACAGTAAGAGTCTAGATGTTTTATATTTGCTAAAATAACTGAAGAAATGTTAACTTTTTTAATCAAAAAAATATTTTTTTTGAAACATTATTTTCAAATTCTGGTAATGAAAACATCTAATGAGTCCTTTCAATCGCATAGTAATATAAAACGTACAGGAAATTAAAACTCCTGAGGAGGAATAATTATATTATATTACTGACCCTAATGTAGCTTCCTTGTGCAACTTGAGAGTTGAGATGGGAGATAACAAGATCAGCAGCTTTACAACCAGAAGCTATTGCTTTTCCAACAGATAATCCACCCCTGTGGTTACCTACAAGGTCATGTCACATGCAAGAAAATTAAAAAAAAAGTAGAGTTAGTACCAAACATAGCAAATTTACTCCCAACTGGTAATGCTGACAACATACAAGGATGACTGACAAGATCGTTTGCTTTTGATAAAACTATTGCTTTGCACAGTCCATCATTCAAAAAAAAAATGAATTAGTTAGGGTTGCTGCACATTTCACAAAGTGAAATGCTGTGGCAGCTACATTACCGCATTGTTGTAGGGCTAGAATGGATAACACTTGTTTAGAAAGAATTGTTTTCGACCCTCCATTGTATGCACAAGTGTGTGTGTGTGTGACACATTTTGACCAAGTAGACCATAAACTTCACTTGATTCAGGATTGAAAAAATTTTAAGTGGCCACTTCCAAATTTCGCTCTAAGAAAGCACTTACCAGCATAGAAGAACCCTGGAAGACTTCTTTCCATCTTATTTATAGCTTCCAGAACTGAATTATAGTCACGGCCGTACAAAGGAAAGGCTCTACTCCAGTAGTAACAACTACATTTTCAAGAAAATCACAAACTATAAGATGTAGTACAGATCAAAGAAACGAGGTAAGCCCAACTCCATGGTTATAGAAAATAATAACTGCCATTTAAGGTTGGGTTTGGCTTGAAGTTATCTCAAAACTATCTAACAAGTGAAGGACAGTACTTGAAAAACGCAGGTTCTCCCTCCACACCCAACAGCTTCCTTAAGTCAGAGGTAACAACCTGCTTCAACTCATCCCTACAAACATGAGTGTCAATCGTTAGCAAGCTATATCACTAGATAGGTATCAAAAAAAAACTAAATTCACAAAATTCATAAAAGCACATCATACACTGAGGCTTTGGCTAGATTCCTGTTCCGAGTTCCTCCAACAAAAGTCGTATACGTATACACATCACTAGGGGCACGGTCTGGAAACATCATGGAAGAAAATAGAGTACCTACTCCAAACAAAAGTATATTTAGATAACGTTGCTTGTTAGTCGTGGATAACCATTTCTTGCAGACTTAGGACTTACCAAGGGTTTTATGCCTTCCCTCCACTTTATCAAGGGTTCAATCTTTAGTTATATTGTGAACAAAAATATCTATCTCAATCGCCTTTATGCATGTTATTTCAAGTTGGGGTGTGTACAAGTAGGGAGTCAAGTTTAAACCACATTTTGCTCCAAGACACCTTTTTCACATAATATTTTTCACCACCCAAACCCAACCCAAAGGTTTAGCAAAATTAACCACCCGACTATAAGGTAAAGAAATTTGGGTGTGTTGGGTTTGGTTACAACCCTTTTTACAAGGTAAAGAAATTAATATTTTATTGGTTCTTCACACATCTTACTACATGATGTGGAGAACAATAATCACAAGAGCTCAATAAAGAGTTTAGAGACTTGAGAATCAAAAAGGGAAGGGGTCATACCAGTGCGACTACAGAGGGTGCTTCTCAATTATCTCTAGGCCCACAGGGGGACTCACTCCTCTTTATTCTTACATGCTATAACCTCCAACTTTTTTCTTTTTTCTTAAGTAGTGGAGGTGCTTTCCTCTCTTTGTGAGGGAGGTGTGAGCAAGTATTTAGTATTCTCAAATTATTTTTTCATTTTATAATCAAAATTTATAGATATTTGTGCGGGCATAAATGAAGGGCAAGCCTTAGCGTAATGGTTGAGGTTACTCCATTATAACTCAAAGGTCATGGATTTGAATATGGAAACAACCTTTCTAATGTGAAGATAAAGTTGTGCATATCGTTCCTTCCCCAAACACCGCAATGGTGGAAATCCCGTGCATTGGGTGCGCCCTTTTGCGTGTGCATATACGAATATGTGTAACTATCGAGCGGGTGGGTTAATGTTGGGTTCATAAATTTGAGCCCATATAACAACCCAACCCTACGGGTAATATAATAATTGTAACCTGATGGACCTAAGTAGTATGATTAGACTTGACCAAACTCGACCAAGTGGTATCTGATCAATCATGTCTTTCCAATAAGGGATCTGATGCACACCCTTAATTTTAGGTCTTCCCCTTCCTCAATCATTACCATTACTAATTAATACATTACTCTTCTAATGACAATGGAAAGTGAAAAATACAAAGAAGAATCAAGAGACAGTGAAAATTTTATAAATAAGGAATGAGGCGAGTACCTCTGTTCCGAAATGACCTTGAAAGAATTCCCCCACACTGTAGAGAAACAAATGTCGTATGTTTAAGAAATGGTTAACTGAAAAATTCGGCCTAGCTTGTGCGTCAATGTATGGAATATATGTAATGTAGAACCACAAAGAAAGAAAGAAAAAGAAAAACAAAATGAAATTGAAACGAAAATCAATATTTTTCCATTCATTCAACCGTGGTCTTAACTCAATTACAACCCTTTATTTACAGAAACCAAGTTATCTAATATGATTCCTTCTATAACTAAAATTCTACTCAATAACAAAATTAGAGTATGTGTCATGTAGAAACAAAACGAAAGAAAATAAAAGAAGAAAAAGAGAACGAAATAGAAGCAATAATCCTATTTTTCCATTCAACCAATCATCATCATAACTCTATTACACCCCTTATATACAGAAACCAGGTTATCTAATTTGATTCCTACTACAATTTAGAAGTTAAAGTCCTACTTCATAACAAAATCAAACTTCTACTAATACAAAACAATTATAAATCCAAATAATATATATATATCCTCACTTTAATTAATGCTATCCAATCCTTTACTTTACTATCTATTAGAAACCACTGAACTCAAAACCTATTGCTGATAGGTGGAGACCTAACATCGTATATCAAGTTACCATTAAACACTTCCTCGCATGTGGTACCCCATCCTACACATGAAGAGACAGAAGAGAGAGAAGAAGAGACAAATACTAATATTGCAATGGGGAACATGCAAATGCAAACAACAAGAAAAAACCCACTGAACCCAAAAGTTATAGCTTGGAGGCCCAACAATGGATATCAAGCTACTGTTAACACTGTCAAAAAGAAAAAACATCGAGGAGGAACAACTTTCATTACATTACAAATTAATTGCTTGATCACCTTTCCTTCGAGTCTATATCAGACACCTTGGATGAGTGACTTCTATTTGCAGAAGAACTCCAAGAGAATGGTTCCAAAACGATTTGAAGCTGCAAATGAATACACACATCACCTACATTATATTCTAATGAAATTTAAAAAAAAAAAAGCACAAATTTTGCTATCCTTTAGAATAACATACAAAAAAGAAGGCGCAATTGCAACTTTGGGTTAGAACTGAAAGTGTGTTGAGAATTTCGATTTATGTTCAGATCTATTAAAGAATTCCATAGAGAAATCTCAGAACTTCAAAACACAAACCCAAATACTAGACATTCTTTTAAGGTGGTAGAAGCCTTCAAAGGAAGAAAACATCCAAGTGTGTCTAGAAATATTGAGAAACCAATCATTTTTCAGTAAAATGAATTTCATTATAAAATTATTCATATACAGGTACTAAATAACATCAAATTCACACTACACCCACCAAATTCAAAGCCAACAAAGCAGTCAACCAGTGTTTTTTTTTTTGGTCAAACAGTCTACCACTGTTAAGTCACCAATCCTTGAACATTCTTCAAGGACCAATCAGTACACAGCTCTTTAGATCTTGAAAACTTGAAATATAAAAAATATACAAGATGACTGCAAACTGAAACGGTATAATACTAGTTTAGGACAATATCCCAGGAGAATCAAACAGTGTACAAACCTAAAAAGCCAAGTTATCGGAAGCAAACCTTTGATTTTGCTGAGAGCAAGCTGCTTCTGATCAATGAAATGGGATTCGTAGGAACCTGGATTGCAAATAAAAACAATCAATTTTAGGTAAGGAAGAAGGCAGGAGAGGAGGGAAGGCATGCTGACACATCTCTGTTCAGGAGTACAAGTACAGAAAAGCACTTACTAGTTCTGGCTTTCCATTCTTTGCAATGTATCTCTTATGCTGCGAAATTGGCTGTACCATTAAATAAAAACTAGTTCATTGAAGAGCTACGAACATAATAAGTAACATCCAAAAACTGAGGCAGGATGCAAAGATTGGCAAATGCTTTAAATTGGATGAGACGAAAGACAAATTGAGGCGTGATTAAAAGCTTGTACGTTAGAATTTAGTACTAGATGCAAAAAATTAATCACCTATAAGAGTGATTTCAAGCAACACAATGCCGAATCCCAATTACTTGTTAACTGTATGCAACTTACAATGCAAATTCCTTGATAGACCAACAAAACTATTGAAATGCAAGTGAGCTCCAATTAAAATCAGATATCTGCAAGATATACTTATAGTTATATGATTCACAAGTGAGATCAAAGATCGTACAAATTGTTGCTTCTCTCGAAGCCCCAGATTGTCGAGGAGACTCGTGACCGCTACTTCACTTTCCGTCTGCAATAGAAAGACAAAAGAAATAAATGATAATCAGCTCTATAACTGTTTAGAAGTTTTCAGCGGTTACAAACACCTGGGCATTCTTTCATTTGAAAATAAAAGGCCCTAGTTATATACTAAATTCTTCCACATTAACCATTTAGCGCGTGAACAGTTGTTCTGTTTTAAATATAATTCAGTTCAAAAACAAATTACCATTGTATTTGCTCCTTCGTCCCATATTAGACCATCCTGTGAAACACTTCTTAGTTTTCCCCCAGCTCTCTCTTCGGATTCAAATATAGTGACATTCAAACCATGTGACTTCAGTTTGTATGCAGCAGCAAGACCGCTGAACATTGCAAATAAAATGCAGAAAGAATTGTATGTAGAAATTCATGATATCCAATGAACACGAATCTCGCTGAATCTACAAAATGCGGAGTATAAATGCAGCTACTCTATAACATACCTAACACCGCCTCCAACAACAGCTACAGATTTAACAGGACCTGAAAATCACAGTTCGTATTATGCAGTGAAAAAAAGATAACATCTAACAATGCATGTTGAGTAAGTTCATTAATGAGCTAATTCTTGATTTAATGAACATAAAACCCTAAGTTCATAAGCTTCGACGAAGCAGCTTTTCGAAATTAAAGACCGGGAAATTTAGAAATTGAAATAAATCCATGTTTTTCAACGATTATGCGGTTTCCACTGCTCAAATTTAAGGTTTCGGAAAGTAAAGAGATTGCACGGACGGTGGATTTTCTTATCTTCTTCGAGCGCCATCTCGTGAGCTTGCTCTTCGCGGTAAAGCGCTGCCCGCCTTGGACTTCCAAAGTTTGGGAAGTAGTAAGTGGAAGAGGAGAGTCACGGAGAGTAGTGATTCAGCTGTGATTGATTGTGCCATGTCTATCGAGTGAATCGACTCGCTCGTTGTAGGTTGGTCCCACTGATGATGAGGCGTTGATGATTGATACCGCTTCTCGGAATGGTTTTAAAAAAAAATGTATCCTTTAAATACGTTTAAATATCAATTACCTTCATTTTTATTTTTTTTAAAGATATAAATATATAATATTTGTCCTTCCTTTGAGTATAAGCTCAATTTTTAAATCTATTAATTTCACACTAATAAAGTGAGACTAGAATGACCATTCAGTTACATGAATCAGTCTAAGTTGAGTTTGAAAATATGCCATTTCTATCCAGCTCGCACGTCGACGTAACTTTTATAAACCTTATACATGTGCTCGACTCGTAATTTAAAAAACTGTTACGTTTTATTTTTTATTAATAAAATAAAATAAAAAATTCTTTTAATGTCTAAATTCCTCTAAAGGTGCTTATCTTTTGTAGTATCGTCAGTATTGTATGATGTAGAATAATTGTATGTATGACGAAAAAAAATTAAAATTGGGTATGGTTTGTGATCTGAAAATTGAGATAACAAATACGGTTTTTGGTATTTTTCAACAGTTAATTTGATGATTATAATATGAAATATATATATATATATATATAGCTCATTGCTAGGCTATTTGAGCTATTGTCTTTAGATCTCTTTGAGGTCAAATCCATGGTTTACAATAAATATATATATATATATATATATATATTAAAAAAAGAGAGGTCTAATAATGTTAGAACAATCATAAATATATTAAATGGTAGTAGCTCAATTAATTGAGGAATTGAGTATAAATTGAGTTGAGGTTAAGATCTCAAGTTTGAGTCTGGCCTATCTTCATTTATCCGTCTCTGTTTGGAGGGTCAGCTCAAATACTTTTGTAATGTCTGAATTTGAGAAGATTAATCTCGTTTAAAAAAAGATGACACTTTTAAGGTGTCAAAAAATAGATAATAATAAAAAATAAAAAAAAACATTGATAATAAACACAATAAAGTGTTGGTAAACTACCTTAAATCACGCATTAGAGCGTAATTTAATACAATCAAAATGTGCACTGATATTGGTGTTTTCTATCAATATTTGCAATTAATTGATCATTTTTCTAAAATGAACTGTAGTTGAGCACGAAAATCATTTTTGTCATACTTTTTAAAATTATAAAACAGCCTAAAAGAAAACTTCTTGTAATCATATACTTTGTTGGTCTGAATAAAAGAAAAGGGCCCATCAATAGGCTATCACCACCCCACATGCTCTGTTAACCCCACCCAAAAATACCTAGACTATTTTCACTCCAACCAAAATTCAAAAACGTCACAAACTATCCTTTTGCATACCCCATCCGCCCATTCCTGACTACAATTTTATTCTTCTCCCAAGCTTTTTCTTCTTTCTAAAACCCTAGATCCAACTCTAAAGTGATATATTGTCCACAAATTTCTTCTCATTTTCTTCATTTGTCACTGTTTTCTTCTCCCAAAGCCATTTCCCTTCTTCTCCCAAAGCTATTTCCCTGTCTTTAAAGTGTTTTTGGTTTAAAAATTTATACCATTAATACATATTGGTAGCATTATGGTATAAGAATCAAGCTCAGGTGAGAACGTACGTCAAGAAAATATAACTTTTTGAGATTTTAGAAGGTTTTGTTCATGTTTTTTTCTAGAAAAATCACACTCTGGTTCGGCCTTGCGTAGCCGAACCCTACTTTATAAGGTTCGGCCACTTTCGGCCGAACCTCCTATTTTTTTTTCATTTTTTTAGGGGTTTTGACCCTCCAGCATATGTTCATATGCATTTATAGACATTATTGACTTGTCTAGTTACATTCTAATATAAATTGGGTGGTAGAGTATGTCACGACCCCCCTGACGTAGTCTGACGTCATGACCGGCACAGCGTACTATACACTGTACATACCCATATACAGTATATAATACACTGTCAGCCTTCACGTACTCTCATAATACTTTTCAAAATGTACAGAATTTTTTTTTCCTATACCACAAATCAAATCAAATCAAATATATATAGATGATCATTCCACTTACATTTATTCCATTCATTCCACAAATTAAATTCTCACCTGATAAATATCTATGATCATCTCATTCCATCATCCCAAGCATTATATAATCTTACCACATAACCCATCTAGGTGATACATATATACATATAATGTGTGATAAGTATACATATCAAAATAACAAAAATATAATCTATTTCCTCCAAGCATACATACACATACCAGACAAGTTCTTTTTCCCTTCGAATCAATACCTGAAATATTGGAGGAAATGGGGTGAGCAAACAACAGCTCAGTGAATATAGTTCTTGAGATGGCAATTATATACATTTAGAGAAATATGACATTTAAAATCATTTCAAACACTTATGCAACACATGCATCATTAAACGAATATATTATACATGTCAACAACATAAATTTCATGAGTTTTCCATAATACAATACACAATCTCCCTCATCCGCAAGGCAAGAGAGCGAGTCTAACCCTTGTATGGTCGTACAAGGTAGACACAACCTCTCATTACCCAATTCACAGTCATTTCAAGGATCGCAACCCTTGTTAGGACAGACCTACTGACGATGAGGACTCGCAAAACCTCATCCGGGTCTAATTCCTAACGAAATGACAATGAGGATTCGCAAAATCTCATCATTACAAACTCCAATTGTTAAAATCAGTTTGCATGATCCATAAAACGCAATGCATTATATATACATATCACATGCATACAATCAAACATTTTATATGCGTACAATGTCATACAAGAACCAAATCAAGGAAACTATACTCACAGTACAACACGTTCAACTTAAACTCAATCATCGTCGCTTTCGAGTCCAGCTCCAAGTTAAATCCAACTAATTTAACCTGTCACAAGCACTCCATAATTCAATTTCATGTATTCATATCTATGTACATCGTTAATTTCTCAACTCACTTCAAATCACGAATAATAAATCCATTTAGGACTCATAAGCAGTTGAAGAAACTACTAAATCGTTTCTGTGGTCAATCTAGATATTTCCACGGTCAATCTAGATATTTCCACAAGAAAGAACAGTGAAAATAGATGCCCAAATCATATTTTCACGACACCATATACTTAGTTACTAAAACTATCAAATCATATCCAAAAATCACAATTTTAGCATCGAAACGTCCGAATTCAGTTACCTATGATATCAAACCGGAGTTTCATTGGATGCACATCACTGTTCACTTCACTATTTACTGTTCACTGTTCACTGTTCACTGTCCATCACTATTCATCCGAAAGATGTAAATTGTATTAAAATTGTCAAACGGTCTCCAAAAATCATGAAATTAAATCTAACCACATATTCGGGGTCCCGATCGTCTAAGGAGTGTTTTTCTACCTTCCTAGCGGGTTTTCATTCACGTTAGGGTCAAAACCCCAATTTGTCAAAACGCCGTAAAACGGCTCCCATTGTCAAAATTAGTCCGCTAGAATCGTTACATCTAGCTTAGATAGTAATTTCACGAAGAAAGGGAGTGAAAATCGCTTACCGTGAGTCTGGATTTCACCCGAATCCCGCATTCTCCCTTTTCTCTCCTATTTTCCTCGTTCTGTCTTTCTTCTCTCGTTCTGCAACTCTTCTAATTTTTTTGTTTTTGTTTTTGTTTTTTTTTTTGTTTTCTTTGTGTCGGCAACTTCTTTTTCTTTTAGTTTATTTCTTTTTCTTTTTTTTTGTTTAATGTTAACGTGTGAAAGTGAGGTGAGAGATTTTTGTTTCTTTTTTTTTTTGTTTAACGTGTGAGAGAGAAAAGTGAGACAATGACGTGAGAAGATAAGAATGAGAGAGATATTTTATCTTAACAATGATCCAATGCTCCTCCTCTAATTTAATAAAACAACTTCCCCTCCTCTAATTTAATAAAACAACTTCCCCATTTTAATATTTACCTTTCATTTATTCAATCATACTCCAATCCACATTTTTAATTAACCACTAATCATACACGCGTATATTTAGCTCATACGTATCAAATACGTGTATTATTACATGTATATTTAGCTCATACGTATAAAATACGTGTATTATCAAACGTACATTGAGCTCATATGTATAAAATACGTGTATTAGCAAACGTATATTGAGCTCCTATGTATAAAATACGAGTATTCTACATCTCGATATACGTGTATGTCAACCTATGTATTTACTTAAATTTACGGGGTGTTACAATATATACATAAGGCCTTTTTGTCACACCCTGGGTTGCACAGCGTGCCCCCTACCCAGGTGCGGGCGCTCCCCCTCGGGGCGAACGCCTAAGCCATTATGGATCCATAATATTGTCCTATCGCCATGTAGCCATCCAACAGCAGCTGGTCTACATCGAAACGATTATTTGTCTGCCACTATTCATAAATAGTGTAGGGCCTCCCCCAGAATCGAACTCGAGACCTCCCTTAAAGAGTCTAATTTCGCATTCGAGTTCGATTCAGGGGGAGGCCCTACACTATTCATGAATAGTGGCAGACAAATAATCGTTTCGATGTAGACCAGCTGCTATTGGATGGCTACATGGCGATAGGACAATATTATGGATCCATAATGGCTTAGGCGTTCGCCCCGAGGGGGTGCGCTCGCACCTGAGTAGGGGACACGCTGTGCAACCCAGGGTGTGACAGAGTACCCGTACCCCGTACCAATAATATGGGGTACGGGTGAGGAATGACACCCCCATCCAATTTACCTCTAAATGTAACTAGACAAGTCAAGAATGTCTATAAATGCATAAGAACACGTGATAAGACAAGTAGACAAGTGGTTGAACCCTACTTGTCTAGTCACATTCGAACGTAAATTGGGTAGTGGGGTACTGTTCTCCACCCATACCTCGCGTGATGGAAATGAACGAGGAACAATACCCACCACCCAATTTACGTCTGAATGTGACTGGACAAGTCAAAAATGTTTTAAAATGCATGAGAATACATGTTGGAGGGTCAAAGCCCTAAAAAAAATGAAAAAATAAGAGGTTCGGCCGTGTGTGGCCAAACCAGAGTGTAATTTTTTTCAAAAAAAAATAGCAGTGTAGCATTCGAATGACCCGAAAATTATCTCTTATCAATGTACTTCGTCACTCACACTTAATTCTAGTGTCATAATGCTTTCAAAATGTATTTAAGTTCCCTAGTTTTTTTAATGCCCTAACCTTTCAAAACAAACCAAAAACACTTTAAATTTTGTCACAAAATGATCTAAACATTTGAAATATTAATCTTGAAGCTTTAAAACACTACTTATTGTTAGCAATAATGTAAGGACAAATAAATAAATAACTAAAATAATATTAACATAAATAATAAAACTCAAACAACAATATGCTTATAGCCAATAACATAATAAGTTTAGAAACAAACCAAATTCAGCAGGTAAGGTTGAACAAGATGGAACCGATGCATATATAACACACAGTGTCCTTAAAACAGTTTTGTCCCTCACGTTGGTATAAGAGGTAGATCGACGTTTGTCTCTAATGATACAACGGTAGATGAGCAATTGACTGCCTCTTTACTACTCGAACGAATTAAACTTTACAGAAGACTATCACCACAGACCAACACACCTCAAAATAAAAAATAATAATAAAAAAATTATAGAGGAAGAAGAGAATTCTAGAAATAATAGAAAACTCTAAAAATTGGTGTTCAAAATGAGGGAAGACACTCCCTTTTATACTAATAAGAGAGAGTGACGTTCTTAATGTCCTTATTAAGAACACTGAATAAACTCAAACGTTACGAACTAAGTTTAATTTAAAACCATATAACATTTTTTCTAATTTTATTTAAATTTAAAACTTAATTAAATTATTTAACCGGTACTAACTTTAATTCAATTTAAAACATATAACAATTTTTTTAATTTAATTCGAATTTAAAACTTAATTAAACTTAAAATGTTATAAATCTAATTTTTATTTAATAAATTTTTCAACACTAGCAAATGAGTGAGATATCAAGGAAGAAGACGAAGAAGATTCGCGGAGAAAATGAAAAAAAGTGGGGTAAGTATAAAGGGTGAGGGAGTGAAATGGTAAAAGGCTTCAATGTGGGGTGATTTTGGTCATTTGGCAGGGTAGTCTAGGAAATAACTCTTTTTTGGTTAAGTGGGGTTGTGATAGCGGGTTCATTTAGCCGCCCAAAGGATTTGAGTATTTTTATGCCTGGCCGTAAAAAGAAATTACATTCTTCACTTAAATTTCAAATGCAAAAGTAAGAAAACAAAAACTAATTCTAACGAAATACCAAAAGCGAGACACAAAAATTACTCCCATCTACTTTCTTCAAAATGCCAAAAGTTAGTCCCCGTTGCTATTTTTATTAACAAGTAAGCAATTTGCAATAAAAAACAGGAGAATACTATTGATGAGGCAGAAATTATAAGCATTTCTAATTACTTTGTGATAGGGGTGTATCATTTCGATTTGGGTGGATTTAGTAAACCGGAACGAGTCCGAACACAAACCAAAGTGAACCAAACTAAATCAAATGAAGTCAGTTTGAGTTAATCGATTTAGACATTTAATCTATAATTATTTTGAATAAAAATAGATAATTTGACCATCAATAATTATTCTTGTAATTATTTAATAAATATGTATTACCGTATATTTTATATAAATTATGATTTTAACCTTGATCGGTTCTGTTCGAGTTAATACTATTTTTAAATTCTCACTCATAATCTGAATCAAATATGTCAAAAAATCGATCCAAACTGAACATATCAGTTTGATTTGGTTTTACAATTTTTGCCAAAACATTGACACCCCTATATTATGAGGATTGTTTATAATTTAGATATACCATGCTTAATAGTCTTAAGTGTTTTTAATTTTATTTAGCCTTTTGCTTATGTTCTAAAACGAATTACCATTTAGACTAACTTAGACAACTAGATACAAAGTTTGAAGACTCTATGCTTACAAAGAAAAATACAACTCTTATTTATAGACAAACACGAACTTCAAATATCTTCAAATCCGTGGACTTCAGAAGGCTTCAAATCCGGGACAGCTGGTAATTTTTGAGCTGGCTGAAGATAAGATCACATGCTATGAGCTGGAAAGATAAGTACTCACAAAAGAGACGAGACATAAAATGACTTTATTTTTAGTCCTATTTTATATTACACTAAACACATGATATTCTACTTTTAATCTAATTAAATCCAATCCAATCTTATAAATTCAATCAAATCCAATCTCATACAAATACGCCAAAAGGTTATATTTAAGCTTCAAATTCAAAATAAAGTTAAACAAAAAAAGTACATAAAATAAACTATTATTTATTTTTTCATTTTTTTGGGAGGTTAAATTAGGTAGTTTACAAACGTCACTTTACACGTGGTCTCCTTTCCTCGTTAGGTTCCCGCCAAGAACTCGGATGCTCCTGTTACTCCTGAATCAAACAGCGGAGGTTCTTAAAAGAGTTTCTAGGGTTGTTCATCCTCAAACAAAATCGCGGGATAAACCAAAACAAAATCAATGGATCAAAGCTGTTCTAATCCTTCTACACCATTCAACGAGTAAGTTCTTTCAAAACCCCTGATCCTTGTATGTTCTTGCAATAGAATATAGAACCAAGGATTTTATGACAAGCAAGCAAATCACGCCTGCTTCTGTTTTGTTCAATCCATTTTCTAATCTCAACTCTGGCACTGAACAATCTCGCCGACGCTCTTACCCGACGAACTCGTGCGGGTTACGATGGATTCCGCGCCGTGAGCAGCGCTCAAGAAACCCGAGTCCTTAAGCTCCCAAAATCCGTTACGAAAGAATAGTAAGGCGAGGCTGGAATCTGTTCTGATGCTGTAAATGTCTTGTGGAAAGTGTTGAAATGCTCAATTTCATTTATAATTCCTTATAACTGGGCCGGTGATCTAGTGAAACCTGTTATAGTGTTGTTATTTAAGAAAAATATTTTGGAAACACATTTTATTGATATTATCCCTTACAGTTATTAGATCACCTCGAATCACGTGTTAATTCAAGACGATTCCTCGCCTAGCCTCAAATAAGCATTCACCATTAAGATAAAAATATAGCTTAGAAAGGAAGTATTATTATCATTAATATTATTTTTTGGGTGAAGGCTTGAGGAAGGAAAAAAGAAAAAAAGGTTGGAAATCTATAAGCTATGCCTACGGAGGGAGGACATTGATCTTATTATCCTTGAGAAGAATCGGAGCATTTATTTTGGATATAAGGAATCCAAGTTAAAAAATAAATCAAAGAGAATCTTATGTGGGGACCACTCACATGTGACAGATAAGAAAGAGGTATGGCAGATAAGCCGAAAGCAGCAGCCGCGCACCGAAAGGGAAAGTGGTGCCGAATGAGGCCGTCGCGCGCCGAAAGCGGCCGCCGCCCGCCGAAAGTTATTTTTTATTTAAATATAAATATATTAAAATAATATATTTATAATTACGGAAATGCCTATTAATACTCCTATAAATAGAGCCTAACTTCATTTTTTAAATTCATTCCTGTGAGTCAGAGAGTTCTATTCGAAGATATCTATTTAAGATATCTAATCTGTAAGATTCACCTAAGGGTGTAGTTTGTAATATCTGATAATAGAAGTTTGTTGTCTCCCGTGGACGTAGACAATTTGCCGAACCACGTTATATTTGTTGTCTTATTTTTCTCTCATACTTTATCACGATTCCGCACAACAAATTGATATTAGAGCCAAGGTGAAGCTTTGGAAGAAAAACGGACACTGTCGAATTTTTCGAGACTGCGTCAAAATTTCGAGATTCTGTAAACGTGATCGGAACTGTTTTCTGATCACCCGCGGAGGTAGCTCTTGTTCCCAGGAGTCAAACGCAATCAACGACGAGAAAAATGGACAAGAAACGAGTTCCCAGGAGCCGATCAAAGTTTGATCCCTGTACAGCGTTTGCCGGCGCTGTTCATCCCCGGTACTGTTCATCCGACCCGGATTCGACTCATCTGCCTGACACTGTTCATCCGGCCCATTTCTTGTTCGGCCCGTACTGTTCATCCGGCCATAGCCCACTCAGTCCGCCACTATTCATTCCGACCCATTCCCCCGTTCGGCCCGCACTGTTCATCCGGCCTGAGCCACTCAGTCCATCACTGTTCATACCGATCCAGCCCACACGGTCTGCTACTGTTCATCACCTGTCCAACCCACTCAGTCCGCAACTATTCATCTCTACCCAACCGTTCGACCCGCGCTGTTCATCTGGCCCGAGCCACTCAGTCCATCACTGTTCATATCGGTCCAGCCCACACGGTCTGCTACTGTTCATCACCGGTCCAGCCCACTCAGTCAGCTACTATTCATCTCGGCCCAACCGTTCGGCCCGACACTGTTCACCCGACCCAGCCCGTTACAACCCGCAGTTGACCGAATCCTTTTTCGGTTGACTAAGCATATCCAGTTCATTTTTCGTCTGATTTCAACAAAGTCAGACTCGTTTCCACCATTTTCGACCGTTCCGGACGTAACCGTGCAACCAGTTTCTGCAGATTCAGCTGCTAAGTTATTGATATAGCTTAGTCGGAGTTGTTTATCATTTTTTAAGCACTTTTCGGCGTCATACATATCTTCAGTCTAAATGGCGGAGGAAATCCCAAGCACAAGCAGGCCTTGGCAAAGAAGTTCGATGTCCAACGCAAAGTTCGAGGTGGAGAAATTCAATGGCACCAACAACTTTGGCATGTGGCAATGCGAAGTTCAAGATCTTTTATTCCGGGAAGGATCACATATCGCCTTGGAAACCAAGCCCAAGGATATGTCCGATGATGATTGGTATTTCGTCAATCGTCAAGCTTGTGGAACAATTAGACTCTGTTTGGCCAAAGATCAGAAGTACTTTGTCATGAAAGAGACTATGGCAACAAGTCTCTGGAAGAAACTGAAGGACAAGTACATGACGAAAAGCGTAGAGAACCGCCTCTACCTGAAGAAGAAGCTCTTTCGTTTTCAGTACAAGGAAGGTACTCCCATGATTGAGCATCTTGATAAATTCAACAAGATTCTCGCTGATCTACTAAATCTTGATGTTGAACCTCTTGATGAGGATAAGGCACTATTGTTGTTAAACTCTTTGCCTGAAAGTTATGAACATTTAACAACAACTTTGCTATATGGTAAAGATGAAGTTAAATTCAGTGATGTTTCAAATGCTTTGGTGAACAACGAGTATCGAAGGAAGGACCAGCGCGATAACAAGGAAGCATCACCAGCGGCCTTGACGGTATCCAGAGGCAGGGCTAACAACCGATCTGATAGATCTAGTGGGCGAGGCCGATCTCGCTAAAAGTCAAAAAGACCTTCATCACGTCAACGTCTTGCAAAGGATGAATGTGCCTATTGTCACCAAAAGGGGCATTGGAAGAAAGATTGTCCAAATAAGGGCAAGACAGATGCAAATGTGGCACAGACGGCTGAAGAAGATTCTGCATTCTCCGTTTCATCTATAGACAATCAGTCTGATAGATGGATATTAGATTCTGGCTGTTCCTATCATATGTGTTCAAATCGACATTGGTTCACAGAATTGGATGAGTTCGATGGAGGAGTCGTGCTCATGGGCAACAACAATACCTGCCAAACAAAGGGTATTGGAACTATACGCCCAAAGATGCATGACGGTACAACAAGACGGCTCACGGACGTCAGATATGTCCCAGATCTGAAGAAAAATCTGATATCACTAGGAGTCCTTGATTCCAGCGGTTACAAGGTAACCATTGAAGGTGGAATTCTGAAGGTTGTACGTGGAGCATTCTTGGCCATGAAGGGTACTCAAAAAGGAAATCTTTATTTCCTTGACGGCAACACAGTAATCGGAAGTGTATCAGCTTTCACCAATTCTAATGATGTTTCATCGGACACTTCCCGACTTTGGCACATGCGGCTCGGACATGTTGGAGAGAAGGCTCTTCAAACCTTGATAAAGTAAGGTTCTCTGAAAGGTGCAAAGACCGATAAACTTGACTTCTGCGAGCATTGTATCTTAGGCAAGCAGACGAGAGTCAAGTTTGGAACTGCCATCCACCGCACAAAAGGAACATTGGATTATGTTCATACCGACGTTTGGGGACCCTCTCAAAATGCTTCATTGGGCGGTAAACGTTGGTTTGTTACTTTCATTGATGATTTCTCCCGCTATGTTTGAGTTTATACCATGAAGCATAAAGATGAAGTGCTAGATATCTTTCTTATATGGAAGAAAATGGTAGAAACCCAAACGAGAAGGAAGATTAAGAGGCTCAGATCTGATAATGGAGGAGAATACAAGTCAGACCCATTTCAGAAATTTTGTCAGAATGAAGGGATTGTCAGACATTTCACAGTCCCAAGCACACCACAACAAAACGGTGTTGCTGAACGCATGAATCGTACTTTGGTAGATAAAGTTCGCTGCATGTTATCTCATTCTGGACTGAGCAAGGTATTTTGGGCTGAAGTTTTGTCATATACCTCTCATATCATCAATCGACTTCCTGCGACAGCACTAAATGGCAAAACTCCCAAGGAGGTATGGTCTGGACACCCCGTTTCAGATTATGATTCTCTGCGCATTTTTGGATGCACTGCATATTTTCATGTGAAGGAATCCAAACTGGATCCTAGGTCCAAGAAAGCGATTTTCATGGGCTTTAGTGAAGGAGTTAAGACTTTCCGACTATGAAACCCTGAGACAAAGACGATTGTAAAAAGTCGAGATGTAACTTTTGATGAATCTGTGATGTTAAAGCATACAGTTTCTGATAAAGAAAATTGAGATCCAGATTTGCCTCAGCAGGTGGAGTTAGATATTCCAGTAACTCCTAGCCAGTCAACAAAGATATCCAACCATCCTGAAGAAGAGGAGGAGGAAATCTCAGTTGAGGTGGAGGCTCCAGGACCAGACATCAGTCAAGAACCAGAATCAATTGCCACCAGTCGACCAAGAAGAGAAATTCGCAAACCTGCTCGGTACACTGACATGGTTGCCTAAGCATTTCCAGTCACCGGAGATGATATTCCATACAATTACAAAGATGCTATTCAGAGTATGGAAAGTGATAAGTGGAAAATGGCAATGAATGAGGAGATGACATCACTCCATCAGAATCAGACTTGGAAGTTGGTTCCACTTCCGAAAGGAAAGAAACCAATTGGCTGCAAATGAGTTTTCGCTAAGAAGGAAGGCTCTTCCAGCACAGATGGTATCCGATACAAAGCCAGACTGGTAGCAAAAGGCTACGCTCAGAGGGAAGGAATTGACTACAATGAGGTATTTTCACCAGTTGTTAAGCATTCGTCAATTCGAATATTATTGGCTTTGGTTGCACAGTTTGATCTCGAGTTAGCCCAACTCGATGTCAAAACTGCTTTTCTGCATGATAATTTGGAAGAGGAGATATATATGTCTCAACCGGATGGATTCAAAGTACCAGGAAGAGAGAATTGGGCTTGCAAGTTGAGCAAGTCACTGTATGGCCTGAAACAGTCACCGAGACAGTGGTACAAGCGATTTGACAGCTTCATCCAAGGGCAAAAATATACTCGGAGTCAGTTTGATCATTGTGTCTACTATCACAAACTTCAAGATGGTACATTTATCTACTTGCTTTTCTATGTAGATGATATGTTAATCGCATCTAAAAGCAAGGTGGAGATCAACAAGCTGAAGGCTCAATTGAGCTCAGAGTTTGAAATGAAGGATCTTGGACTTGATCAACATCTCACGAGCTCGGAGTGCCTAAGGGCACTAATGGAGGCAACAACCGTTTTTTTGAAGGAGGCTTGTTATTTGTAGAGAGATTGCAGGTGTGGAGGAGCCCTGTTCCACATGAGGTGGAAGTGGAGATTTGTTGGGGTCCACCTCAGTGGGCGACCAAAAAATTGGTTGGTAGCCGCCCACGAGGGCAGCCAACAATTCGGCGCCGAATTGTTTGCCGAAAGGTTTATTTAAATATATTAAATTATATATTTATAATTACGTTAATGCTCCTATAAATAGAGCCTTACTTCATTCTTGAAATTCATATTATAAGAGATCTATTCTGAGAGATCTAATTCAAGAGATCCAATCTGAGAGATCTACCTAAGGGTAAAATTTGTAATCTCAAATACAAGTTTGCTGCCTCCCGTGGACGTAGACAATTTGCCGAACTACGTTAAATATTGTTATCTTATTTTTCTTTCATGTTTTACCACGATTTCGCGTAACATGAATTTCACATTAATGTTTATTGTCATTTTTCATGAAACATGATACTTATAAATCTCTCTATTTTTTTTTCCTTGTTCCATTAATTAAATTGCACAAAAGAAGATCAAACATTGATTTTTATTTATTTTCTGTTGCATGTTAATGGAATATCTAATCTTTTGCAATGTGTGTGATAGGGATAGCCCTATGAGTCATAGTTTGTGCATGTCATGTTAACAAATATGATATGATGCTTGTATCACAATCAATATGTGACTTAATAAATATAACGCGTATGTTAATATGACGTGCTCTGACTGTGACTCGCAAGGTATCCCTACAATGTGCATGGTAAGGGATCCTTTTTCTGCTAATAAATTTATTTCTTGAAGTACACAACACAAAACCTAGGCAAAAATTCTATAAAGTCAAATGTGCAGTGAAGGCTTTTGAATTGCCTGAATTTAGATTCTTGGAAGTTAAAATTCGAGTACAAGGAAAGAAGTGTTTCTTATCTTCTATGTTTGGCATCTCATGCTTCTCTTGCTCATTCAACAAGTCACTGTATTACAGGGAAGAGTCTGGACTGTTAAATAAGCTTCCCGTCTCTTCTGTTCACTGTCATAAACAAGCGAAGAAGTGGGAATGTGGCTCCAGACAAACTTGAAGTTCTTATTTTATGGGTGAAATGACTGATACTATTTTTATTTTTTATCTTATCTGTTGTTCAGGCGTGTATATGGTGTGCTCAGATAGAGTTCATGGTGCAGCACATCAAACTAGTAAGTGTTGTGAAGCCTCTAATTCACTTTGCTGTTTCAAGCCACACTTTACTGTATGTGTAATTTAAGCTAAAAAGGATTTAAGGAAGAAGCAGGGCGTTCTGTCTCTGTTTTATTCAAATTTGATTTATGACACTCAAAGCAAGCATTACTTATGTCTGTTGAAACTTAAGGATTTTATACAGATTATACGTCTCAGCATCCCCAAACTCTAGTAGGAACTGCTCAGAAAATGGAGTCGGTGCTTTAAGCTTACTAATGTAAACAGTTCATTAACAAGTGCCCTGCACTTAGTTTTAGCTGATTTAAAGAAAGCAATCCTGCCAAGATTAAGTTAATGGGAATCATTGGTCATTGATTTACAAAGATCATATGGTTTTAACGACGCATAGTTGTGGAAATTCATTGCATCTAATTAATTCAAACCCAATTTTTGAAATTTTCAAGTCTTTGAGCATTTCGCATGCAAGATATCACCCTACCCATATAGGGTTGAAATTACCCTTCTGCAAATTTCCTTTGCAATCTGTTCAAGACTGACAAGAATATTGTTTTCACTTTCAAGATGTTGGGTGGTTGTACTAATGCATCAACAGCGCAAAGCCAAGGCATCCCTGATTCTAAATTTGTACGATCACGGCTCTCTAAATTCCGTGTTGGTTCTGAATGCTGACTGGTTTAAGAAGGATGCTACAAAAGCAAGGCGATTTGCATTCTGACCCCAATATTCTGCTATTTGTCGCCTATCAGAACATTGCGTCTGTGACTAGATGGAGATGGTAACAGAAAAATGGAAAGCATCTTAATTTGCGGGCTTGCAGCCAATGTGTATCTACTTGTTGAAATGAAGAAGATCAGTAAATTGACGGATTTCTTTGTGGACTAGCTGCAGTTGAAGCCATCTCTCATCTCCCAAGATCCTTTGCTTGGTTTTTGAATAGAATTAGTCCTCAGCCACTTCCCATGTGTTTTTTTAAGTTCGGTCCATGTTTGGAAGAGCTAGAGGTTCTTGAGAAAGTATATACTGTAAAAACATTCCGTGTTACGAGTTCAGATAAATTGTCTGAGCAGTATAATTACCCAGTTCAGTTCTAATTCTGTGTAACAGGTTGCCCATTGGTAGGGTGGGCGTTTTTAGAGAACTGGTTGGTATAGGTTCGCGAAAGATGATTTGGATGGGCAGAATGCAGGCAATTCTTCAGTTATTTCTACTTTTATAGTTTCTGTGACAAAAGGCTCTTGTTTTTGCCATCATTCCTGTCAACTTGTGGAAACTTGTATACATCTTGCTAAGTTGCTATAGAGTGTAATCTGCCTCCTGATTATCTATGGTCCTGTCATCATAGTGCATCATATAGACTTTTTGATTTTGTTTTAGAACTACTCTATTAAGTTTTGAGGATTTGTAAGGATGGTGGCATTATGAGTTGCGTATGGAATAGATGTATGAAAAGGGGCCTAATTTACTTGGAGGTCAGAGTGATTAATATTTGTACATGAATACCTGATGATTTTTTTTGGTGTCATGACAGGTTTAACATGGGAAATTTTTTGGCAGAGCTTATGGAGTTAAATGTCAGCGCATGGAATTCTCTCGGATATCTGATCTTGACATGCCCCAATAACCTTGCCATTTGTTTGCATCTTTGATCCATCTTATCCCATTGAGACCCTGAACTGTAAGTATTCAAACTGATCTCTCTACGTCGCTGTAATTTTCATTTTAACATGGCAAAGAGAAGGAGGAAGCTAGGTTGAAGACACTAGCATCTGCTTTGGATGTGGGAATCACAGGAAATACCTTTCAGGGAGCAACATATGCAAAATCATCAATATAACATTGTTTGAAAAAAGATATGTTCCACATTCCTCTGATTCATACCCATGATGTTTAGAGAACAGAACATATCTCCTACCTTCTTGTCATGCAGTTATCCACGGTAGCTCGTAAGGATTGCTGTGGGAGCTTTGACCATTGAAATGGCAGCCCATACAAGTTTCAAGTCATGCTATTGATCGCTCTTCTCCTGCATCATGGGTTTGTTTTGAACTTTTCTAAAATCCAATTTTATATTAGTTATTTTCATAATTCTTTTTAAAATATGTACATTATCATGTCTACATCATAAATCACACTTCCTATCATGCAACTCATGTCTCTAAGCATGCTTATAATCCGAGCACTGTTACCTTTCACTTGTCACGTTCCATAACATTGCTGAAAAGATCAGGTTGCCTCTGGAAATGTTAACAAATATTAAAGTTGCATTAAAAATCAATTGCTTCAATTATTTTCTGGTTGAAGACTAGTCAAGATTAGGACCTGCAGTGGTAGGTCCCATATTGGGTCAGGAATAAAGGTGTTTGGGTGCCCCACAACCTCCTTTTATATTGTGCCCACTTGCATCGTATATGTACTATGTGTTCATTACCAAGATTTTATTTTCTTTTGCAGTATGTTAAATGCTTTTTTCTGCATTTGATGCCTTGATGGACTTCATACCAGGCTATAATAATAAGTCACTGTAATGCTGTTCCACAACAAACCCCTTCCAAACCTGTTTCACATTTTTTTTTCTTTCTTTCAGTCCAACTAGATCTTTACTTTTCTTCCTTTTTAAATGTTTACCCACCTTTTTAGAAACCTGAGAATAAAAAAACCATGTGATAAGCAATTTTAGGCGTTTGATAGAATTGTACAAAGAAAATTTAAATAAAGATAAAGATGTGATTTTGGGTCTATAATACTAATTTTTATAGATTTTACCATATATTTATTTTATTTTAACTTGAAGTTTGTTGTGAGATTTTGAAAGGAGTGAGCTTGGGATTTTGAGACCCTTGATGGGATTTTTATATTCTCATTGGAAACAGGACAAGGGCAAAGGAAAACAAAGATGTGATTAATCTTGTGATTACTTCATTGATTTCTTGTAAAGTTGTACTTGTTTTATGATTACTAAATTGATCTTTTTGTAAGGTAGTACCTCACTATGATTGTTGTTAAATTATGTTTACAAAAGCTGCTTTGCGACTCTGTTAAAAATATATTATTAATAGGGAAATACTTATTTAACGTGTTATTTCAAGTGGAAGTACACATACAAAATCATTAGATTATTTATTACATACTTTGAAATGTGTAACATACATTCATTCAATGATTGTAAATGTGTAGTTACACTTATTGTAATTAGATTAACGTTCTCCTTATTAATAAGTGATACTGCTGCTTTCTCTAGTTAAAAAAATTACCCTTTGTTTTCCTTTAATACTCAAAATGCAAGTAACTAGCTTCCTAGTTTATTTAAGTTGCATTTTTAAACTCTCTCTCTCTATGCAAGATTTTGTTTTTTATTTCTTGATGTCATATATTGAGGTTTAACTGAATTGTACTTACCTGCGTGGGACTTTGCAGAATGAGGAACAAATTTGGTAAAATTTCATCCAATCTGCTTGGATATTTGGCCTGATTCAAAAGAAGAAGATTCTTCTTATCCTTTGATAGCCAAATAAACCCTTGTAAGTTTTAAAGAGAACACAGATATAAATTGTTCTTTCTCTTTCAAGGTAATGGTATCATGACCCCACCCCACTAACAACCCTGCAACACCTTCCTTTTTTTTTTTTTTTTTTTTTTTGCCCTTTTTTCTTTACCAAAATTTGAGGTGGAGTTGATAACTATGTGCCACGTGGCACATTGATATTCTCTTATTGGCTATGAACTTGCCTCTAGTGGTTCTGACCAAAAAAAGCTTAAAGCCTTGAAGGGTTCAAATGAGGCTGAGTGAGAGAGATGGTGCCAAAAAAAATACAAATAAGAAATTGCAGCAATAACATAGGATTCCAGAACGACACCTCATTCCCAATGTGGTTTTCCTTTTAAAACAGCTGTTGACTGGGGTCCATTCTTCTCATAATTTTATTTAAATTTGTGCTCTTTTTGCAAAAATAAATATGTGGGGTTTAGATGAGTTTATTTATGTCTTCAAAAAAAAGAAAAAAAAAAAAAGAAAAGAAAAAAAAAAGAAAAGAAAAAGATGAGTTTATTTATTTTGAGACCGTCCATTAATAGGAGTGTGTTCTTACATGAAATATCCTGTATTCTTCAGGTAGAAGACTAATCCCTGTTTGATAATAGAGCAAAATGATAGAATCGAATGCTGAAACTTTAAAAACTTTTACTGAGTCAACCACTTATTATTTTTTCTTACCCTATTAATTGTCCTTTGGGCTTCCTAACTTTTTATTTCATTCTTCTCATAATTTTATTTAAATTTGTGCTCTTTTTGAAAAAATAAACATGTGAGGTTTAGATGAATTTATTTATGTCTTCAAAAAAGAAAAAAAAAAAAAGATGAGTTTATTTATTTTGGGACCATCCGATTAATAGGAGTGTGTTCTTAAAAGTTAGTACAGCCCCTCCTAGGCTCCATATTAGTCAAAAACTAATGTCGCATTATAAGACACTTCCAACTCTCATATATTATTGTAACAATGACTCTTCAATTATTTCATATATCAGATATTTATTTATTTTATGTATCTTTTTTCAATCCTAAAACTCTACTGTCAACCTTAATGTTATTTCATTATTGTTTGCTTCTTCATATTGAATGCATAACGTAAAGAAATCGATCTATTTATTATAATTTTAATGTTGATATAAATAATTCTATCATATACTGTGAATATTAAAAAGAAATTCATATCTTGATATATGTATCAAAATATTTTCAATTGATTACATCCATGAGTTTTAATAACTCGGAACTCGAACATCCAAAAATAAAGCTTTATTTTATTTTATTTTTTGAATCCAAAATCAGCATGGCGTACCGGTCATTCAGCATAAAAACGGGGGCATTTTCGTCTGCAAGCGCTCAAGTTTATCGTCTCTGTTTTTCTCTGTTCTACTCTGTCACTGAGATAGTGTGTTAACTTAGAGTCCGTAATCTCCACTGTTACAGTTCTGGAGAGCTCGAACCTACTCCTTTAATGTTGGAAAGTTTGCAGTTGCAGGTCTTAATTGTAAAGAAGACCATGTGGTAGCAGTAAATGCCCACCCAACAAATGCTCTCCTCCCTTCCGTTCCCTTCTTCTTCCGTCAAACAATCATTTATTATCCCATTTTGTATTGACCAGAAAATGACTTCCAAATCTCATTCTATGACTTGCTTCTTCTGTAGATTCCTATGTTTTCACTCTACATTTCCTTCTCTTACTCTGAAATCAGAAAGGCTCATTCGTTCATTTTGAATAGGTCTTGTAGAATTAAGGGAGCTGTTGGTCTTGTTCCTCCTGTTCTTCTTTTTCTTGGGTTTGTACAAATTTTGGTTTTGAGACCTACATTTCCCGTGAGAAAAGCGCTTTTCCTGAATTTCTGCTGTAATAAGTTCATGGGTATGTTTTTAAATTATAGAAAACCCAATATTTAAATGCTTTTCTGGGTTTTCTCCTGATTTTATTACATGGGCTTTGTTGAACTTGGTTAGAAATCCAATGGAATATTACGCTGTTCTGAGCTTTTAAGTTACATTTTCAGCTCTATAATCCTGTATTTTTTAGTGGGTCTTTCTTTCTCAAAATTCACAAAAAATCCGAGTATTTCCAGCAAAGAAACACTCAGATCATCCAAGGCAGTTCTTTTTGGCTTATTAGTTACTTTACTGGTTTTACTCTTAAGTAATTTCTAAATTCTTGGAGTAGAAGATCTGCTGCTGGAAGTAATGCCTTTGGGCACGTTCACCTGGGGTAGATTTCAGTTCAGCAGCTTCTGTTAATTCATTTCTGGGTTTTTGGCTATGGAGCATTCTCTCCATTTTCTGATAGCATGTCTTTTATGGTTCTTTTTCATCCCTGGAACTCATCAGTTGCAATCCTCACAAAACCAAGTTCTTCAGCAGCTGAGGAAGCATTTGGAATACCCAGAACCATTGGAAGTTTGGAACAATAATAGAGATCTTTGTTACTCACCTTCTTCCTCACAACTAAGCGTTTCATGCCAAGACAATTCGGTGGTAGAGCTCAAAATATTGGGGGAGAAGCCTAGGAAAGATAGTAAGTTTAATGGGTTTTCAATTCCCAATCAGACTCTCTCAGATGGTTTCTCCATCGATTCATTTGTGACAACTCTGGCAAGATTAAGCAGCGTGAGAGTTCTTAGCTTGGTAGCTTTGGGGATTTGGGGTCCACTCCCTGATAAAATACACAGGTTATATTCACTCGAGTTTCTTGATTTGAACTCAAACTTTCTGTATGGTTCAATTCCTCCTAAAATCTCTGCCATGGTAAAGCTTCAAATTTTGACATTGGATGGCAATTACTTCAATGATACTGTTCCTGATTGGTTTGATTTGTTATCGAATTTATCGAGTTTGAGCATGAAAAATAACCAGTTGAAGGGTCCAATCCCTTCTTCGATGTCCAGAATTCAGACGCTTACTGGTCTTGCATTATCTCAGAATGAGATTTCTGGGAAATTACCTGATATGGGTGGCTTAACTAGTCTACATTTATTGGATTTGAGGGAGAATCAAATAGCTTCTGAACTACCTGAAATGCCGAAAAGCTTGGTCACTGCTCTTCTCAGCAATAACTCTTTCTCCGGTGACATTCCAAAACAATTTGCTGAACTCAGGCAGCTTCAACACCTAGATCTTTCATTCAATTCTCTCCATGGAACGCCTCCTGCAGCATTGTTCAATCTGCCAAATATAAGCTATTTGAACTTGGCTTCCAATATGCTGACTGGATCACTTCCCATTCATCTAAGTTGCAGTAATGTACTTGGATTTGTGGACATCTCTAATAACAGATTAACAGGGGGCTTGCCTTCTTGTATGAGCTCTACGTTAGATAAACAAGTTGTCAAGTTTGGTGGCAATTGCTTGTCTATTGATCCACGAACCCAGCACCAGGCATCATATTGCAAAGAAACCCACACAAAGAAGAAGGGTTCTGGATCAGGGGGTGTGAGTGTAGGAATATTAGTTGCAGTGGTTGCAGGAGTTGTTATTGCCCTGGCATTTGCGGGATTTGGTTTTCTTATATTGTGTAGAAGATTATGTTCGAGGGGGACATCTGACCAGCATCTATTGACAAAAGCAGTTCAAGATAACTCTGCAACAGGATTCTCTTCTGATATTCTTGCGAATGCAAGTAAGTTTTATATTGAGATATCATCTCAGTGATCATTCTATTTTTTCATTCATAATTTCACCGGGAGGTTTACTTGCTCATTTTGGATTTGGTGACAAATCACAAATCTTTCTTTCCCTTCTTTCCTGCAGGGTTTATATCTCATGCAGCAAAGCTTGGGATGACACAAGGTCTCCCAGCATATCGTTTGTTTTCTATTGAAGAGTTAAAGGAAGCCACAAACAACTTTGATCAGTCAACATTCATGGGTGAAGGTTCAATTGGCAAGGTAGCCTTCAAGAACTTGGAGTTGAATGAAATTTTCATACTTGCGGTGCTATTTGCTTAAAATCTTAGGCTAAGCACAATATTTTGAAATTGGAAAAAGATAATGAATCTGTGAAGAAAACAGTAGAAATGTGGCATTAGTTATAGGTTCCCTTTCTGCCACAGAATCCATTTATGACCCTAATATGCTTATGAGGATGGGTAACCACTGGATAGATAGATACTCTGATGATTAGTTATATGATTTCTTCCCTATAAATGATAAGGAGAACTGATAAGTGTAGTTATTGCTTTATTTGATCATTTGGGATTTTTAAGTCCATTAACAAGTCGGGCCAAATGTTTTTGTTTTCTTTTTCAGATCTACAAGGGGAGATTGGAGAATGGGACTTATATTGCCATTAGGCGTTTGGCATTGTTTAAGAGATATTCAATCCGAAACCTGAAACTGCGGCTGGATTTACTTTCAAAGATTCGACACCCAAATCTAGTTTGCCTTTTGGGCCACTGCATCGATGGTGGTGAACGAGATGATTCCAGCGTTAACAGAGTCTTTCTTGTCTATGAATACGTGTCCAATGGGAATCTTCGTCTTCATCTCTCAGGTTAGCGTCGTAATGGGTGGTGCCATTTGCTTTTATTAATACTTGTCTAATGGAGTTTTTCTAATATAAATGCGTTGATTGGGTAGAGAATAGTTCAGAGAAGTTTCTCAAATGGTCAGAAAGATTGGCTGTTTTGATTGCTGTTGCCAAGGCTGTGCACTATCTACATACTGGAATAGTTCCTGGTTTCTTCAACAACCAATTGAAAACAAATAATATTTTACTTGATGAGAATCAAGTCGCAAAGCTCAGTGACTATGGACTAACTATTATAACTAAAGAGATTGAAAAGCACGGGGTAAGATTTAATTGTGTTAGAGTCAACTTCTGAAGCAATTTTCTTGGTTTTAATTGGTTATTCTGACATTTCCTCAAACTGCAGGTGAAAGGAGAAGGGACTAAATCGTGGTAAGCATCCTTGATTTCTATAATTAATTCAAGATATGATTTTTTTTTATACATAGATCGGTTTCATTGTTGATTTGGTTGGAGTGGTCATATTAATTGGCATTCTTTTCATTTCGTCCAAAGACAATCAACAAACTAGTAATTAAAAAAATTATCATGGAATTTTGCAGACACGGAATATAAATTCTATGACTAATGACCAAAAAAATGAAATTTAAGAAGTGAAAAATCAAAACAAGATATTAAGTGAAATTGCATACATAATTGGCGCTGTTTGATATCATAATATTCTACTCAAAATTAGTTCTGGCATTGTTGTTTAATCATTTAATCTTGTCTTGACATTCCCTATTATATTTTATTTTTAATTTTTTTCAACTAATGAAGCTAAAGTACTATGCTTTGAAAGTCCTGCCATGGGATGCTTTCAAAATAAGAAAGCTTCTACCCCATAAGTATGCCCAATCTGATGATTCCAAGCTTCTGATCTTTTCATCTATGTTGAAATATACTAGACTCACTCACCATTGTCTTGTAGGGTACAAATGACTCTTTCTGTTATGAGATGTCTGCTTTCCTATTTTTTGCAACTTCAATACCATGAAATAAATCATTGACTTGTAGTTAAATTTGCAGGTCTAACCATTTTATCTGTTCTTGCAGGCAACTGGCAAAATTGGGAGATGATGTTTATAACTTTGGTCTCATACTATTTGAAATGCTCGTGGGACCAACTGCAGCTCAACAAGGAGAGGCCTATATGCTAAATGAAATGGTAAACTGAAACCTCCTAGCTTAGAGTTTCTAGCAAACATGACAGATTAGTGCTTTATCCGATTGCCTCATAATCTCCCGTTCTTGAAATTGTTCTACCAAATGTTACAGACAAATCAGGCAGGGTATGCCTGGTGACACAACAATGATTCAGAGCTCCAAAAACTCATAGGGAAGTTTTGTGTTTTAGAGATTCTTAGGGTATTGATAAAGCTTTCTGATGCATTCTTACTCGAATGTATTCAATACCGTTATGATTTTATTTTTCATCCTCGAGTCCTCCCGTTGATTTTTTGTGATAGGTAATGCTATATAATCTTAAAAAAAAACTCAAAACTCAAATTCCACTTTATTGTTATATTCTTTTGGCGTGTCTATAGCATTAATCTTTCTGCAAAGGAAAAGGTTTGAACTCTAATGAGCTTTGATCATTTCATAGGGGGGTTCATTCAGCAGTCAAGACGGTCTAAGGCGAATTGTGGACCCATTTGTGCTAAGTACATGCTCCCAAGAGTCTCTATCAATCATCATCTCCATAACAAACAAATGCATATCTCCCGAATGTGTATCGCGTCCCTCTTTTGAAGATGTCCTTTGGAACTTACAGTATGCAGCTCAAATCCAGGCAACTTATGATGGTGACCAAAGATCAGATATTGCTTCGCAGTCCTAAATGTACTTTGCAGAGTCACTTTCAGAACCCCCTGGCTCCTGTACTACTCTATACATGGTGTATGAGACATCCATTATCGGGTCGGTTAGGGTTTGGTGAATACACAGGCGCGCCTGCATTTGGTTCTGGTTTGGTTCTGTGTCTTGTAATTTTATTTTATTTTATTTTATTTTTTTGAAGGAATTGTAATATAATTTTTCTTATTTATGTTGCTTGCTTAATCCATGAGGAAGATCCACTGGTTAGCAGAGTTGATCACAATCTAAAAACACCAATTTATGGTTTCAAATCCTCTAAACCATGACCTCAAGGAGAATCCTTTTGAGTTGCATTCTATTGGTGTTCTTCACATTAAGCACAGATAGAGGTCTTAAATTTAAATCTTTTCAAACATATATGCATACATCATGGTGAAAACTAATTTTCGTCAAACTTTTCCATGTTACCCTTTAAAATGTCTCATTTTAAAACTATACTTACTATATCAATTTACTTTTTCCAATTAACATGTATAAGAATAGTATATATATTTACATTTGAATTTTTTTATTCAAAGTTAGACGTTTTATTTTTCATTTTTATAAATAAGTGGGAGCAGGATTATGAAAGTTGGATTGTATGGTTTTATCTGGGCTTTTTATGTTTTTCGTCGTTGTGTTCACATTTTTTGTCTTATTAAGGAATTTTGGCTTTTGAGTGAAAGTATGATCATGGTAGTTGTTATGATTTCATCTGAGTCTTTTATGTTTTTTGTTGTTATGTTCGCCTTTTATGTTATTTTGGCTCTTGTTTTAACATTTTTTGATGGTCTCAGTAGTCAAAAAAGTAAAAATAAAAAAATAAAATAAAATTGGAGCATATTAAAATGCTGTAAAGACCATTGGAATTTCATAGTTCTATTTGATAACTATATCCTCCATATCAAACTCCCAGCAAAAAATTAAAGATCTTAATTTTTTTTCATGGAGGTTCATTGATGGTATTAGAGATTATAAGCATTTTCCATAATGTTAATCCAACACTTATATTTTTAATCGTTGTTTTCTCAGAGTTTTTTTTCTTTTTCTTTCTCAAATTCTATAATTAAAAGAGAGTTCTTATTAAAGAAAAAAAAATAAAAAAAGAAAGAAAGAAAGAAGAAGAAGAACTTATATTAATTTTTTTTTGTTATTTTCTGTTACTGGTAGAGAGACAAAATTATCTTTTAATTAGACCAAGCGGTCCTCATTAGATCCACGTAAGCTACTTTTGCAACACAAGCGAGTTATAGACAACCAAAGAGGTATACTTGTTATTTTCGTAATGAGCTGGGGACGTAATTGTCAAGAAAAACACAAGAACACAGAAGAAGGGAAGATCAAAGAGAAGCTTTGGTGTTGTAGCGGACTCATCGGCGTGCCCTCTCTCGCCTTTGGATCCATTAGCCTCTGCAATTCCTCCATTGAACAACCTTCACGACCTTGGCGACATCGTTACGTATCTGCGCCACTCAATGGTACAATTTCACTTCACATTTCTCTTCGACTGGTTTAGGGTTTTTATATCTATCCCTTTCTGCGTTCTCGTTCTTGCTTTCATTTTTGAATGCTACGTTTCTCAGTGACATGTGATTTCCGTTGATGCTTTGTTGGATGGGTTTGGGATTGTGTTTGATTAAGCAAAGTAGCTCAAAGGTTGGATTTTTATTCGGAGAAAAAAAATTAAAATAAAGATCCGTTATACAGATTCTGGCCATTGATTCTTCTCTTCCTCGAATGTTAGCATTTCTGATAGTGATGCGTATTTAGTTGAAAAATTGAGCGACTAAGAGTTGGAGTGAGAAGGACTTAGGGGATCTAAGGAACTCTTTTATTTATTTATTTTTATCATTGCTAACTTGTAAATCGTGGAGTTGCAATCAGTATTGTGAAACAATTTCTTCTAGAACTTATTTTTTATCATTCCATAGGTCTTAATGTCTATTGCAGTTCTGTGAATGCGAGAAGGTTAGAATTGATCATGACCACCAAGTTTCAGACTCAATGAACCCTAGAAAACTGGATTTTCTATTTGATAATGTAGTTGACACTGTTGTTGACAATAATGCCAAATTAAAATAATGGTGATTCGTTCTTAGGCATTTAGTTGTCCCTAATGGCTGTTGTGATCGGTCCATTATCACGTTTCATAATGCTATTTATTTCACTTTCATTCCTTTAGTTGTTTGAGAAAAAAAAAAAATGATTGTATTTATAAGCTGGAGTGAAATTTTTTGATACTGTTTCTTAAGTTAAAGCTGAAGTCGAAACAAATTTCTAGTGCTTGCTGTACTAGGCTAATGTTCTTGATCTTAGTATTTCTTGCTCCATTTATTTCTTGTATAGTTACATCTTAGTAAAGTCCCTTTGCTATTTAATGCATTTTCTTCTAAAAGGAGACATCGATAGGTATTATTCGTTGTACTAGGCATTTGATTAGAAAGGATGAAGGTATTTAAAATGCTGTAATAGTCTATTAGTCTGGTAAATGTAGCATATGCTATTTTGAGCACATGGATCTCATGTTCTTCTGTCCAAGTTATATAAGAAGGCATTTTTGGAGTATTTGGAGCTCTGTTCTTTTATTTGGGATGATATTGTATAGAAAGTAAACTACCTCTCTAGCTTTGTAAGTTATGCTTCCATATTTCGATGCTTCCAATTATTCATTGGTAAAATTTCAACAATTAGCAAGAATGAAAGTACAGTAAAGGAATCACATTTTGGTCATCAGTCTCAGGAGGAGATTAAAAAAGGTGATGGGAAGACAGAAAAATTCTATTAGATTGAGAAGATTTGTTAATTATTTTTAAGATTCTGTTGTGGTGTAGAAAGATTTGCTTTTACTCTAAAACTTGATTTTAAATGTGGGCAACATGCTGTAGTATGATAGCGTTGTACGGATTTGTGGATTCTTGGACATGTTAGTGGTGCTGGGCTAGTCAAGACCCAAACAAGTGCTGACTGTTATATAATTGTGGGGCAGGCTCACTGCTTTGAAGTGAAATTCTCTTTTAGGTGGAAAGTTGAGTGTGCAAAAAGTGGCGATGACTTGGAAGTTTTCTTGCTTTAGTCTTTATCAAATTAAGAGAAGCTTCCACACAAGTCTAAAATTGATTCCGTCATCAACTTCAGCTAATTTGTTGTGAACTTTATGGCTTGAACAAGTTATCAATAGGTTTAAAATCCATCTTGTCTCAAACTCAAGCTGTCATTTTAATGCTGCCATTATAAAAAATCTGGGTCATCATGTTGTGGTTTATAAGGTTTTGAGTGAAAAGGGTTTAAGTTAGGATTTGGTAAATAAAACATGAAGTTCTATTCAGGTAGAAACTAGATATTTAGCTTGAGTTTTATAGTAGGACGAGTTTTAAGCAACTAGGTATATAAAACTAAATTGTGGTTTATTTTAAGGGCTGAAAAATTGTACTGATATAGACAGATCTTTGAATAAATAAGATAATATAAAACACAAAAACTGATAGGTCAACTAAGTAGAATCCCTTTACCGAACTTTGTTTATAGAGTCACGCCTTTCAAAGATCTCATTAAAATCCCAATAATCAAATGAATGCACCATAACATATGCAGAATCTTAACATGTAATTTTGACTGGAATCATGGCAAAGTGCAAACTGAATGCAACCTTTGAAGATGATTATAAAACTTTTAGCTAAGTATATCCTATTCCTATTTCCTTCTTTAATTTGCTGAAATTACATATATTTTAAGACTAAGACCTGCTTTCGTAAAATATCAAAATGTTTAATTATTCAAAATCATAGTTGGGAAAAGGCTTTATTAAATCTAGTTTATTTATCATTATTTTTTTTTTGACAAGATTTATCATTATTATTTTAAAAGCCAAGTCTTGTAGTGCACTGGTCTATATTTGTTTTCTTAAATAAGAATCCCATATTGGTGTCATTCTCATGTTACTTGCCTTTTATGGTGTACCCCTAGCCGCTCTGTAATGCTTCCTGAATACATTGGATTACTGATTACACCATGTCAAATGCTCCATAAGATAGTGATGTATAATCATATCCAGTATTCTAACAAATTTTGCTACTTGGTATTGAATGCAGTGTGCATTAAATCATCAAGAGGAATCTGAGATCCCTCATTTAGATTTGGCATGTGTTGAATGGGATGCCAAGCCAGTTGTTCGGATCTTGAAAATAGCTCTATAGCCTATATTAAGGAGACTAAAACCAACTTTGGAGATTGCTTTGGCATTTAGATCCCTGGCCTTGTGCAAAAGGATAAATCTTTCACTACCTGATATTCCTTTCATCCCTTGATTTTGAAAGCTTAACTTAAGAGAATTTGTCAGACATTGATTTTTAATAGCCATAATCAGTTGGTTCTTGGATGTACTCTATACTGTTCTTGTTTCTAAATGAAAACAGAAGTGGTTGACTCTTGGAGATATAATTATAATTGTCATTTTGAGTGTGAATTTTCAGTTTATACTTGCCATTGTGGCATATGGGCTTGTTCTATCAATTCTTTACTTGACATAGATGGTGAGAAAAAGTTACTGGTTTACACTTCTCTCCGTAACCTAATCATACACAAATTTTGTGTGCAGGGGCCTGGTAAGAGCATCCTTTCTTTGTTAAGGGTGGCTCAACTTCGTCATTATAACCAGAGGTGGAACTCAGTTAGCAGAACATTCAGTACTCAAGCTGCTGGCAACCAGAGTACTCCACAGCCGCCGCCGCCACCTCCCCCACCTGCTGAGAAAACTCACTTTGGCGGTCTCAAAGATGAAGACCGCATCTTCACCAACTTATATGCGTTGCATGACCCTTTTCTTAAAGGGGCCATGAAGCGAGGTGACTGGTATAGAACCAAAGACTTGGTACTCAAGGGCTCTGACTGGATTGTCAATGAAATGAAGAAGTCTGGTCTTCGTGGCCGTGGTGGTGCTGGTTTTCCTTCTGGTCTCAAATGGTCCTTCATGCCTAAGGTATCTGATGGTCGTCCTTCCTATCTTGTTGTCAATGCTGATGAGAGTGAGCCAGGCACTTGTAAAGACAGGGAAATTATGAGGCATGATCCACACAAATTGCTTGAGGGATGCCTGATTGCAGGAGTGGGAATGCGGGCCACTGCTGCGTACATCTATATAAGGGGAGAGTATGTGAATGAGCGTTTAAACCTTGAGAGAGCAAGGAAAGAAGCTTACCAGGCTGGACTTTTGGGCAAGAATGCTTGTGGCTCAGGTTATGATTTTGATGTTCATATTCACTATGGAGCTGGTGCTTATATTTGTGGTGAAGAAACAGCACTGCTGGAAAGCCTTGAAGGGAAGCAAGGGAAACCTAGACTAAAGCCACCTTTCCCTGCTAATGCAGGACTGTATGGCTGCCCAACGACAGTTACAAATGTTGAAACTGTTGCTGTCTCTCCGACCATTTTAAGGAGGGGGCCCGAGTGGTTTGCTAGTTTTGGTAGGAAGAACAATTCTGGGACAAAACTATTCTGTGTCTCTGGTCATGTGAACAAGCCTTGCACAGTTGAAGAGGAGATGAGTATCCCATTGAAAGAGTTGTTAGAGAGGCACTGTGGGGGTGTCAGAGGTGGATGGGACAATTTGCTTGCGGTAATTCCGGGTGGCTCATCTGTGCCATTGCTTCCCAAACATATTTGTGATGATGTATTGATGGATTATGATGCACTTAAGGCTGTTCAATCTGGGTTGGGGACGGCTGCAGTGATAGTGATGGACAAGTCAACAGATGTGGTGGATGCAATTGCAAGGCTTTCTTATTTCTACAAGCACGAGAGCTGTGGGCAATGCACCCCTTGCAGGGAGGGCACAGGTTGGCTATGGATGATCATGGAGAGGTTGAAGGTTGGAAATGCTAAGCTGGAGGAGATTGACATGCTTCAAGAAGTCACAAAGCAGATTGAAGGGCACACAATTTGTGCATTGGGTGATGCTGCTGCTTGGCCTGTTCAGGGTCTGATCAGGCATTTCAGACCTGAGCTTGAGAGGAGGATCAAAGAACGTGCAGAGAGGGAGTTGCTGGAGGCGGCTGCAGCTTGAATTCCAACCAAGGTTGGTTCTTGATAACTTTGGTTTCTATTATTACTTTCACTTTCTTTCATTGTGTTTCTGTTGCAATATAATTATGAAGCCATGTTACTCAAACTCTTTACTTTAGCCTAAAGTACCTTTGCGGATATTTCATGGTATCGGCATGAGTGTCCAACACTGGAGATTTCGTAATACTACTATGTAGATTCTCTAAAGAAAGAAGAGAATGAAAACTAGGTGACAATTTACTAAGGTTTGGGAAAAAAGGAACATAAAGGATTGAAAAGGATAAAAAAGGAACCATCTAGGCGATGATATGTGGCAACTAGGACCAACTATAACATTAAAAGTCCTAAGTTCGAATCTCACCATCCACTAGGGAGAAGGCCTAATGCTAAGCATGAGACTTAGACGGCCATTGGAGATATCTCTTGCTCGAGCAACCAGGGCAGGGGCAAGGGATTAGTCACCCGGATACCTTTGATTCTCAAAAAAAGAATAAAAAAAAAGGAAACAAGAAGATTAAATATAGGCAATGAACATAACCTTGTCCAAGTACTCAAATTCAAATTTTTGTATTCTTTTTAGCCGAGTCCTTGTATCCCAAAACTGAAAAATGAGCAAGTCTTATATCTAAGTGTATACATGTATCCAACACCCATTCCAGAGTTTGAGTAATATATTATCAAGAGTGATCCATAAGCTGGATCTCCTAGTTAAAGTAGAGGTTATTACCCCAGTTGTTTTCAAGCGGTAAAAAGTCTTTCCTATTATCCAACCATGTCATCTTCTCAGGTGGATCCCATTTAAATTAAATATCGGGAAAGTGTATTACTAAACAAGTGGGGCACTAGTATAGCAAGTTGTGGAATTCTAGTGTTAATTTGATGATGTTACAGCTGTAGGATGGCCCATAATGACTTGTTATTCATTACTCAATTGAATTTTCCTGAACTGATCAGCTTTTATTGTCATTTTGTTCTTGGTATTAGATCTACCTTGCTGCAATATATTTATGTAATTATGTATGTATATATATATATATATTATTGGGCAGGGAGATGAATCTAATCACACTTGACCAAGTTTTTTTTTTTTTGATGTACATTTTTTCTATATGTAGGGTGGTACTGATCTGTTGGACATTGTGGAATAAAGATGTTGAGGAGCTTCATGTTTGGTAGGTGACTTGAGTTTCCATCCAGTGGTACGAACTGTAGTTTTGTGTTGTTCGAAATGCTTCCTTCCTCTTGGAACCAAGCAAAGACTCCTATCTCTTGTCTGTGACATCATTCAAAGGATAAAATATCTCTTCCTTCTCGAGTTATCAGGAAATGAACCATTAATTTTCTGTAAGCTATCCTGCGTGTGTAGGCTTCATAAAACCATTTAAAAGTTCAAATATCAATGAGAGTGGGTGCCCCCCACTTTTTATCAAATCATTTTTCAGCCCTGTAATAAAAATCTTCACTTGTTCCTTACCTTTATAACCAAGCTCTCCAACCAAAGGACCATTTGTTTTGCCTTTGAGATTATGATCTGTTACTCATAATGCTTTTTTTTTTTTTTTGGTTTTTCACGAAGTATTTATGTCCTTTGAGAGATTAATTTGCATTCGAACACTGTAAGGGCATTGAATGATTCTTTTTAAATAGGCGTGATTAAGATGGACACAAATTTTGATCTTAAGACCTTCACCCCTCCTTTAGTTACTAGTTGTGTTGGAACGCGTTTGGTGACTCACAATGCTACTTTGCTATTCATTGTTTGGTTCTTGTGATGTAAAAATGAAGTGAAGCTGGTAATGGGCTTCGGTGAGGTTGGAAAGAATGCCAATTATGAATCCACGGACCAAGAAAACAATAGTGCCAGTGGCAGCTCATCTTCTACGGTTTCCTCGTCAGGACGTAGACACCTCAACACAACTGTCTTTTTCTCTCTGTTTGTTGCTTTCTCTTGTTGCTAACTTATCGCTGTTAGTAGTAGTTCAGTGGTCGTCGGTGGATCATCCATGGTTGTTACTTATTATTTTTTAGATTCATAATAGAGTATACAACTAGTATCTTGATATTGGCTTGCAATTAAAAAACTTAATAACATTTAGTCGTATTAATAAGGCAGGTTTTATTTTAACCATACAAAAAAGTAAACTTCCATGAAAATTGTACTGTTAAGTTAAAATGTTTAATAAATGTATGATGACTATTTTTCATTTTTATAAGTTAAGGAATGTAAGCAAAATAGTAATTGAAATTCTTGGGTTATTGTTAACAGTATATGTTATGGATGTAGTAGTAGTGTCAATGAATGTAATGTCAACATAGAGAAGGAAAAAAAATACAAGCAGTTCCATAAAGACTTTATAAATAAATAATTAAATTTAAATCTGTAAATTAGATTTCCGTAATATATAATGTATAATGTTTACCTTGTGTTCTAAGTTTTGAAACTTTATTTTATTTAAATTTTTATTGAAACTAGTGAGCGGACATCACGAGGACCATCGACGTCGTAGAGTGAAATAAGACATTTTCAGCCAGTTTGGCAGAAACGTGGCTCGAGAGGGGTGCGTGCGACGGTTCGAGAGTCAGAATTGACTGAAAGCTATATACGAACCGTAAAACGTCGGTGAAATACCTCCAAACGAGCGCGACGACCTTCACATTCTAATATTCTCTCTTTCCTCTTGTTTAAGTAATTAATCTCTGTTCTTTTTATTTTATTTTTAATGAATTAAAAAAATCTCTTTTTTTTTTAATTCTCTTTCACTTTTCAGACATTTTCAGCTTTTGTTGCAGCGGTAGGTACCTCCGGTCACGGCGAATATCAGATGCTAAAAGCTGCTCGATTTGCTTCCTATATCGAGTTTTTGGTCTGATTTGAACTTCAATCTTCTTATATGGTAAATGTGCTAGTTTTTCTCCATTTTGGGGTTTTTTTTTGGGATTTTTACGTTGGTGTTTGGTGGTAGTAGGGTGATGGTTTGCTTTCAAGAGATTTCAGTGGCTTTGATGCTCACATTGTTTCAAATCTGCTGCCATTCCGTTGATTTGAGCTCCTGATGCGGTGGTTGTATATAGTTATTGCGTTCTGGAGTTTCTGGATCTATTACTGTGACCACTGGTTTCGAGTTGGTTGCATGATCTGCAAAATCTGTGAATTTTTTTTTTTTTTGTTAATCTACTGCTATTAGTGGTGAAGACTGCGATTTTAAGTGTTTTCTCTGAGATAGTGAGCTTAAATCTGCCTTTTATAGGTGTGTGTGTTTCTGAGCTTCAGTTTTGATGATTTTTAGATGAAGTTAGCAAGCTCAGCTTGCACTTAAAGGAGTTCAAATCTGACGATTTTTTTATTCATTTTTTTTGTGTTTTTCTGATGTCGTTTCGTTTCTGTACCAATATCTTGATCTGTAATATCTTGCCTCCTCCATGGATATTATATGCAGTAAATGCGTCTAAATGATGTCAGAATCTATCTCCTGGCACTTATAAATGCAGAACTCTCTTATGCTTGTATTTGCTTTTTAATTTATAAATAATTGCCCCTAAATGAAAAATAATGGTGTGTAGCAAACATTCTAGATTTAATTGATAACTTCATAGTTCCTACTACTTTACTTGAATATGGATTAAATCTGTAGTTAATTCTGTCATCTTGACAATTTATTCTGTATTTTGCTTTCCATGCTTCAGAGAAATCCGTGAAAGGGAGATTATCTTGACGCATTGTTGTGGACTTGAAGCAATCGCAGGACTTTCCCAGCCATGGTTCTTGGGCTGAGGGCCAAAAGCAGAAAAGGCCCAGCTGTTCACATTGATTACCTCATCCATGTTCAGGAGATTAAACCATGGCCTCCATCTCAGTCTTTGAAATCTCTTCGCTCTGTGCTCCTGCAATGGGAAAATGGTGAAAGGAATTCTGGATCCACCAGCTCTGTTGTCCCTTCACTTGGTTCTGGTGTTGGTGATGGGAAAATTGAATTTGGTCAGTCTTTCAGGCTTCCTGTGACATTAACCAGGGAATTCTCTCTGAGAAGTGGGGACGCTGACACGTTCCAGAAGAATTACATTGAGTTCAATTTGTATGAGCCACGGAGGGATAAGACTGTAAAAGGTCAGCACTTGGGAACTGCCATGATAGACCTGGCAGAGTATGGCATTGTGAAAGAAACGGTCATTGTTAGTTCCCCAATGAATTGCAAGAGAAGTTTTAGGAACACAGCACAGCCACTTTTATTCCTTAAAATCCAGCCATTTGACAAGCATAGCTATAGTTCCACGCCGAAGGGGAGCCTATCAAAAGAATCATCTTTAGACAGGGATGGTAGGGATTCGGTTCCTGCCTTGATGAATGGAGAATATGCCAAGGAAGCTGAGATTGCCTCTTTTACTGATGATGACGGTTCATCACATTCTTCTTTGACCATCTCTTCTTCTGCTTTTGAGGCTAGTGCCGGTTCACCAACTAAAGGCAAAGAGGTATTTTTCCTGTCACACTTCTTCGTGTTCCCATAGGTTAGCATTTTTTTTTTTTCAAAACTCTCATGTTTCTATATATGTTAGGCTAGCTATGCTTTATGAAAGAATGTTGTGCAGTGAAGACTTAATAAATCAAGTATGATAGAAACACAAATGTTAAGATACATACCATTGAAAGACCACAAAAATGATAAGAATAGCTCAAATTAGAGATAAAAGAAGAGGGAACCAATTAATATGGTTTGAACACATGCGACAAAGACCATTAGAAGTGTCGTATTACTATTATAGAAAGAAGATGATCGATCTAAAATAACATAAATCGAGATAATAACGAAGGATGTAGTTATCTTAATATAATTGAATTTAGCCATTAGTAGAAGAAGCATGTTCATGTAGTTGACGGCATGCAGTAAAGAAAAGGTTTTTGATTCTTTGATTTGAGTATGCTTTCAATTTTTGATGGATGAATGACACTATGGTCTTACCTTCTTGCCCTTATTCATTATGGAATTGATTTTTGTATGTTTCATCAAGGAAATGTGAAGATGGGCTACTGGGTATTAATATATTCTGGTCAGGTCATATTACATCATATTCTTTTAGATAGAAAGGGCGTACCTCGTGCATTAGGCTCATACTATTTTGGGGTTTGGGGAAGGATTGATGGACATAACTTTAGCCCTACATAGTGCATTGTGGAGAGGTTAGTCTTGATTAAAGCCCACGACCTTCAGATCATAGTAGAACAACCTTTATCTTGTGCCTAGGCTTTCCGTTCTATATCATATTCTTTTAGATGCCTGTATAAAACCGTCAAATTTTTATTAACAATTAATATTAGATTCTATGTGATGGATGATAACCAATATCCAGTTGGGATTGACCATTACTTTATTTTCTTGATGGAAATGATTGTATAACGAGCCTTACCACTTGTCACATTGGTTTGTATGTTGCTCAATTATAGGTGGGCTTTGCTTATCATCATTTTGATAAGAGACCTTAAATTTTCCCCTTAACAGATGCAGTCATGTAGTTTTAGGTGGCTTGATGATCAGTTCAATGCGATTGCAGAATGCATTAGAAGCAGTGAAGAGCTCAGCAGAAATGCGAAATGATCAACCAGAATTGCCTTCCGAACCAGAGCCTGCTGAATTGGGGGTAAATGAAGTATCTAAAACACAAAAACATCTCAATGGAAGCTCATATGGTGGTTCATCATCAACAGATTTATCTTCTGGAGTGGAGAGTCCGGAAAATGTCCAGGAATTTTCATATGACTCTTCTCAGAGTAGCTTACCATCAATGACAGAAAGAGTGGGGGCAAATAATATTCAATCTAGTTCTTCACCTATAGTTGATGAATTTACAGAGATAGAGGTTACATGCAACCAAAGCATCGGTATGCCTGAGCCGGAAGATTTAACACAACAAGAATTAAGTGCAAAAATTGCTAATAGCTGTAGGGTAGTTGAGGAAAATGTTCAAGAATCACTGAGCAGGAAGGAAAGTAAAGGCACCTCTATTGAAGTGAAAATTGAAAATGATAATATTGGATTGAGTAATGAGTCATGCTCTACAAAGAATGCGGACCCTCAATTGGAAGTTGAGGATCATAGGAAATTGCAGGGACAGACCAGTACTGTGATGGAGGAGTCTGGAAGTACTGATAGTGTATTTGCTGGTCTTGTTGAGGACAAAGATGGAGATGAGCAGCAAGAAGATAAATTTAAAGGAAACAATGAAAACAAGAATTATCATTCTACAGAATTTGAGCACTTGAATAAACTGTCACCAGATGCCGTGAGAAAAGTAGGAGCAGATGCGGGAGATACAACACTTGATAGGAGTGGTATTTGGGTGAAAAGCAATTCTCTACCTACTGATAGGCAAAGGCATGTAAAGTCTGTTAGATCATCATTCGAATCATTGAAGGCCAATGGTTCTGCATCCAGTAATCAGCTTATTGGGGAAAGAAAAGAAATTGATATTTTGGAGGGCTCTCATAGTGGAAGTAAAAGCTTCATTCAAAATCGAAGAAAAGATCTTACGGCTCATTCTGGGGAGGCAAGAACAAACTTATACGATGGCAAAGTCCGGCAATTAGAACACAAGGTAGGGAGACTTGAGGGGGAGTTGAGAGAAGCTGCTGCACTAGAGCTTTCTTTATATTCAGTTGTCGCTGAGCATGGGAGTTCTGTAAATAAGGTCCATGCACCTGCCAGGCGCCTTTCTAGGCTTTATCTCCATGCCTGGAGGCAATGGTCTTGTGGAGGGAGGGCAAGTGCAGCTAAAAGTGCTATTTCAGGACTAGTATTGGTTGCAAAAGCGTGTGGAAATGATGTCCCTAGGTATGTACAAGCTACTGTTATAATTTTTTATCTTATGATGCGTCAATATTGCTGGTTCCACAATGATTTGGCTTAAGTTTTGGTCTTAAAAGCATTTGGACTTTTGTTACAGTTCTATTTAGTATTCTATCTGGTGGACCATATATCGTTGTGGGCTTCCAGTTTTATCCAAGTAACCTATCTTGTGATTCAAAAGAACCATATTTGCTAAGTTATGTGTCTTCTTTCCTCCCTTCTCTCTCTTCCATACTTTCAGACTCTAGGTTGAAAATAGTGTTACAAATCACACATTTGGGGAATTGACTCGCATCTTTCTCCTCCACTCCCTCTTCCCCTTTCTCTTTCTCTCTCTCTAGACATGCATGTAAATCACACAGACTATAGACTCCAAATGTATTCTACACATTGACCTGCAGGGTTCTATGCTCTACTTTATAGGTCCTGCATCCTCAATTCCTAAAAGAACTACCAGCGTCCTTCAATGTGTTAAGAGTGGTTCATTTTGCATTCTGGATAAATGCATGGTGTGTTCCATGCTTATATGTTACTAGATGGCTCTGAAAGCTGTAGTTTGCCTAATGGAAAACTACAACTTTCATTCAGAAGTCCTCTTGGAATCCAAGTATATGATATTGAGAGTTGCAGGATATTTACTTTTATCTTTTCAGTACATTTAATTATTTTATTGATTTTTCCACTATCTGGATGCAGATTAAGTTTCTGGTTGTCAAATTCAGTTGTCTTGAGGGTGATTATTAGATTAGCTCTTGTTGATTCTAAGCCATTTGGGTTTGGCGGCTGCCATGTCGAAGGTAATGGTAGTGGGAAGGAAAATGGAAAGGGGTCTTTGTTAAAATGGGAGTTGTCATCTCCTAGCAAGAAGGAAAACAACGTTGGCATTAATGAAAATAATTGGGAGGACCCACTTACATTTACAACTGCACTGGAAAAGATTGAAGCTTGGATATTCTCTCGAATCATTGAGTCTGTTTGGTGGCAGGTCTATGTTTCATCTTTCTTTATTTTCTTTTAACATTTGAATACAAGTTTTCCTGTGAATGTACATGACATCCTTACGTTATATTATTTTCTATTATTCAGACTTTGACTCCACACATGCAGTCCGCATCTAGGAAAGCAAATGAGCAAAGGATGCGTTCAAGCTTGCAGAACAGTTGTGGCAAGAAACCTATTTTGAGTGATCAAGAGCAAGCTAACGTTTCTTTAGAACTATGGAAGAGAGCCTTCAAGGATGCTTGTGAAAGGATTTGTCCTGTACGAGCTGCAGGGCATGAGTGTGGATGCTTGCCTGTTCTGGCTAGATTGGTAACTAACAGCATGTTCCCTTTTATTGGTAATTCTGCTAAAGAACAGTTTTGAATGGTTTACATGCCCTGCGTCATGGTCCATGCAGGTGCAGCTCCAGTATCCACCCTTTCCTTTTCATGTGGTTAAATATATAGTATTTCCTTGCTAGTCAGGCAAAGGAAAACCTGAGAGTATGATGCACCTGGTCTAACATATTTTTTGGAGCTTCACATCTAGAATTTGCTCATTGCAAGGAATTGTCCAATAGCATGTCACCATAATACATAATGGATCTTCCACCGCCATGATGCACAAATAAGGACCTCATAGCTCATTTTTCAATGGTCCCAACTCCCAACAAAGTCTAATAGAGACAATATGATCAGATGGTACTGATCATAGATATTTTTCTATGATTTTGGTGCTTGGGATCCCAAAAGATGCAGTTGATTAGATGCTTACCTTAAGTGATTGGACAGTCAGGATCAAATGTCTTGTGCATTTTGTGTGTCATCATATGGCAGTATCCTAAGCTGCACTAGATCATACTATTGCCCTGCAAATACTACACATTATGTGCATAAAATTAGTGTGTTTCCTACTTGTAATGTGCATGGCTGGTCATTGAGAGCATGTGCATATTCTCTTTTGATCTCGAGCCTTCTATGAGAAAATACATTGATTTCAGTTTCTTGTTATTACTTTTTAACTCCACTACAATGGAATGTGTGTGTTGGGGGGGGGGGGGGGGGGGGTGATGTGATGTGATACAATGGTCATTTAGAGTTTCAAACTTTCATTGGACTTTGAATTGGGAGATTAATTCTTTTAACATATCCAGGTAATGGAACAATGTGTGAGTAGATTGGATGTGGCTATGTTCAATGCCATTCTTCGCGAGTCAGATGATGAAATTCCGACAGATCCTGTTTCTGATCCTATCAGTGATTCAAAGGTTCTCCCCATTCCAGCTGGTAGATCAAGCTTTGGTGCTGGTGCCCAATTGAAAAATGCTGTATGTACTGTGTTTATTATTATTATTATTTTTATTGTTAGGCTAGATTAAGCTATTAGATACATTTAGAAAGGTGGAGGCCTTGGCGCAAAGGTAAGGTTGTACCTTTGTGATTTTAAGGTCATTGGTTCAAATTTAGAAAGAATCTCTTTGCAAGAGGAGGTAAAACTGCTTTTACTGTTTGCAAAAGTTGGGAGCCTCTTGCACCAAGTGCACCCTTTCTTTGTAACTGTATCTCAGTTGTCATCTAATTACATAATGGTGATGGGAATGGAAAAGAGAAGTTCATGTTAGCAATTTGATTGAATGCTCAGTCTTTTTCCCCTATTTTTCTTTTACTCCAGATTGGGAACTGGTCGAGATGGTTATCTGATCTATTTGGAATAGATGATGATGAATGCCACGATGAGAATGAGCTTCATGATAATGGCAGACGGGATTCTGGGATATCTTCCAAATCTTTCCCTCTCCTTAATGCTTTAAGTGATCTCATGATGCTCCCAAAGGATATGCTCTTAAATAGGTCAATCAGGAAAGAGGTACACTTCTAGAGTCAAGACTTTTCTATTTGGTTCATGCAAGTCTTTTCCTGGTCAATGTTTACCTCAATTTTTTATTCACTTTCATTAAATTTCTGCATATGAAGGTATGCCCTACAATTGGCGTGCCTTTGATCAAGAGAATTCTTGGCAATTATGTCCCAGACGAGTTTTGTCCAGACCCAATACCAGAGGATGTTGTTGAGGCACTGGATGCTGAGGTTTGGCTTCAAAACTAAATTTCTTTCTAGTTCTGTGTTCAATTTGTTCGAATGCGCCAAACTTATTTGGCGTGTTTTTTCTTCTTTGATTTGATTAATTTGCCTTAATGCAATGGTAAAATCCTGGACTCTCTGTAAAATGATGGTTGAATCCCAAGAGGAACTGCTTTGCTGATGAAGAGCACCAATAACTTATCTACAACATTATTAGGCCCCAATGATGGACCAAGTATTAGAAATGACCTTCTAGTTTGATTTCTTTTCTTATGACTTTGCTGTGCAATTCAGTAATATGCAATTCACTTGATAACTTGCTGAAATGACTTCTTAAAATTGACACTCCATGACATGACCGAGCAACAATTCGTTTGCACTAGAAAATGAATTTTAATAGCTCTTCCATTTGAATATAAGTTGTTGGTCATAGAATTGACAAAGCTCTTTCATAGACAATCCTGCAAAATGCACTCTCCGTCAAATTACTAACGTCTTACAACTTACGAGATGTTTTTCAAGTGCTCACTTTCATTGTTCTGGTTCTCCGTCATTTAGTTTCTGAGTCTTCTTACCCTCTTATCAGGATACTCTGGAAGTTGAGGAAGAATCTATTAGAAACTTTCCCTGTGATGCTGCTCCAGTTGTGTATTTACCACCATCAGCAGCTTCCCTTGCGGGTATTACAGGTGAGGTTGGAAATGAATCCCCTTCAATCAGAAGTGCTTCCTCTTTGCTCCGTAAATCATACACCAGTGACGATGAACTTGAAGAATTGGATTCACCCTTGACTTCAATTATGGATACCTGGCGGACTGCTACTACGCCTGATTGGAAAATGAAGGAAGATGCTCGACGTGTTGTCAGATACCAACTCCTACAGGAGGTTTGGAGGGATGGAGATTGATCATATTTTGTCTGCCAAAGTTCATCAATCCATCATTTCTCCAAGGTGCCTCTCTATAAAAATTATGTATATTTACCTCCACGGGAATGTAAAAATGAATAAGCTACTTGTCCTGATATTCAACTACCGAGTTCTTGTATATCTGTTCCAGTTTGGGCTCAAGAGGAATAGAGGTCCTATTTGAAAATCTCAGTTCTCACTTGGACTGATTTCTTTCCTTGTTTTTGTTATAGGCATTCAATTCATAAAACTGCAATGTGATATGCATTGACCTTCAAAATGGGTGAATTTCTTGAATAGATCTCATAGATGAGGATTATGAACACCATTATACAGACTCACAGAGTCATAACATGTTTGCAAGATTCATGAAGTCATCTTGTCATGTTGAAAAGCACATTATACCCAATTCAAGACGCAGAAGATAATACATGGGACTTTCTCATTAGATCTTGTAAGAGCCAACATATACAGATCAATTGGGAAGACATTACTACTCAAACCCATGAAATGAGCCTCATCTGCTTTCTTCATGTCGGAATCTAACTATATACAGCATACTCTGACTGCTCATACTCAGAATATAGAAAATCCACAAAAAACCTTTAAAAGCTACATAGGGTCCTGCAAGTAATTTTTTTCCTTCCTCCTTGATCCTATATTCTTACAGGTAGTCCAAAAATGAGAATCCATCTAGTACCTTAAGGAACCAAACAGACTCAATCAAGACTTCAAATTTCTATGAACAATGGATGCATACTTGTACTGAAGATTTAACGCAGCCAATAGTTCTTTCCAAGTGTCTCCTGGGCTGCGGGCCACCTTAAAGTCAAGCAACTTCTTCTGATTTCTGTAGTAATTTTCCAGTGGCTTTCTCTGGAAAAGAAAATCACGCATCAGTAACATTCATAATTTTCCTTCATATATGCAATATTTCTTGTCTGTATGGTTATAAATGGTTCTATATACATTTTCACACACAACACACACACACAGCATCTGATTTTACTGTGCATTGAAGAATAGGTTTCTAAAACCAACAATAGGTTTCTAAAACAGATTCAAGTGTGTAGATTATACAATAGACTGCATTACTTCAGCATATCAAAATGAGGTCATGATAACAAGCATATTGAATGAAGATTGTTTTTATTGCTTGTGGAAAGATTGAGGTTAATTTCCAAGTTTTAGGGTCTGCAAATTTTTAGGCTTATCCATGTCTTATAACCAAATATAGATCATCCTAATTCCTAAGCTACATACGAGTTATCATCACGCAGAGAAGTTGAAAGAAATGGTGATTTCAGCAGAAGTATGATCCTTACCTGCTCAGCGTAAATCCGAAGCTTTTGTTTTAGGGTATCTTCCATGTTGGAGGATTTCATTTGACCATGCTTTATATGCCCCAAATTTCCTGTGCTGCCAGATACTCGATGGGAGCTGCTGCGGCTTTCCAAAAGTTTCTCCAACAAGCAATCTTCTGTGCATTTTTTGAAATTCACAGCTAGATCAATATCAACAATATGATCAAGGATCTCCTGCAACACACCAAACCAGTGAAAAGAAAAAAAAAAAGGTTGTCAGATCTATGCAAGTCTTCATAGCTGAAATTACTTAATTTTATCATAAATATTGCATAGATCCTAACAAGCTGAAAAAAATGTAACCGTGTCAAACATGGCATCTTTATTAAAAGATAACACACTAAAGCCATCTAAGACCTTGAGCAATTCAAGGAGCAAACACTATAGGCAACAGACGTGCATTCAAGATCTTTCCAAAAAGATATAGAGATGTTTTGACATAATGAATTTACTAATTTTCTTTTATCATTCAAACAGGGAATTTTATGCAAAATGTCATAACTGAAACCTGTCAATTAACATTCGGAATCTCAAAATGATAATTAACAGACGACAGAAACTTACAGCTTGAATTACACTTCTAGGAATTCCATCGAGAATGAACCCTGTTTCGCCTCTGTCATACCCTTCTTCCAGCTTATTCGACAGAAGACCAAACACTATATTCCGCGGAACAATCTTCCTTTGGTTCAGTGCCTTTGCTATCTATCAAAAGAACAAACAAGCAAACAAACATACAAATTGTTATCAATGTGAAAGAATCTCAAATTCACAACAATTTGAAAATGAAATGGCAATAACCCCCTACTTCCCAATCAAATTTACATGTAACAGTCTTGAACACTTTTGTTAATTTCATGGGAAATTCGACCAAACGAGATCACGAAAATGATTCTTGAATCTCAAGAAGAAGAAGAAGAAGAACCTGTCGATAAAGTGAAGAGCGGGGATTGAGGTCCTGGTGAACGAGAGTGGCCATGGAAATGTAAGGAACTTCCAGAAGCTTCGAGATCCTCTCGGCGTACCAATTCTTCTTCACGCTAGGGTTTCCGATGAAAACCCACCGAACTTCCCGTTCCGACTGTGCTCCGTTACTACCCAACTCGATCGTCGGCGCCAATCCGTAGAATTCGTCTTCTTCTTCTTCTTCATCATCATCTTCGTAATTGTGTTGCAGAGGAAGCGCAGAGGCCGCGTATGACCTTTTCTGGAAGAGATCGAGCAATCTCTGCGACGCCGGAGCCTTTCTCAGGCAACGGATTCCGGCCATGCTTGCCGGAGGAGACGCTTATTAGTTATTGCTTGCTCGGTTTCTCATAGACAATACTCTCAGCACAGGAGAGGGAAACGTCGTTTCAGATAAAGTGAATTCCCAGGAATGAACCTGAGTGGTAAACTAATTACGTCATAATGCCATTTCTTTGATTTTTAATCACTTAAAAGGTAAACTGTACACTGTAACTAAGTAGTAATTACGTTATGGTAAAAAAAATTATCTCATCAATTATCACACGAAAAATTCTAAAGCAACACCTTTAAAGCACTATTTAAGATTATTATTATTATTATTATTACTTTTATCTTTTTTTTAAAAAAAAACAAAACACTATTTAAGATAACCTACGTGTGTTCGAAAGTGATCTTGTGGCCGCCGGTTGAGCTTATTTTTTATAACTATACATGTCTTACTTCCCACGCGCGTGTCACGTGGGAAGTAAGACGAAAACTTATTTTTTCTTTTGAACAAGAATTTTAATTTAATTTTAAATTTTTATAACTATACGTGAATCTTTTATTACATATCATAAAATATATAAAATATTAATATTTAATAAATATCCATATATAATTACACATATAATTATAAAATTTGTAATTAAATTAACATTTTTCTTTTTCTTTTTATAAGAGGAGTGAGGAGAGAGATGGCTCCTTCCATCACACCGACAAAAAAAAAAGTTGGTACAAAGAATGTAAAAATAAAAAACAAAAAATATATAAAAATAATAAAAATGCAATACTCCTAATAGAGGTAAGATATGATATAAGATAACTAAGCTCAATTTAATTAAAATCAAATATTAATATTTTAATTTTAATGTCTAAGATTTTTTTATAATATATATATTACAATAAATATTAGTATTATCATCTTATATAATATTTTTTTATTTAAAATTTGTTAAATATATACATTAGTTAGTTAATCCATAATTTAATTCATGTATATTTCTCATTTCAAACCAATTAATTCAAAAAGATTACGTTCACCTTGTCTTGGTAAGTTACTCACTTCATTTTAATTAAACAAAATACAAACTCTTGGTCTAGAGTTTTGGACGCATTGACCCTTTAAAGGGAGTACCATGATCAAGAAGCTATTGATACAATTATCAACTCCTAAACAAGAAGTAGACCATTTGATAAATCGATCGCTCCACCCCAAAGAAGCCAATGAATTGTGCCAATAACAGAAAAATGATGCATACAAATTCAAGCACCAAATTGATTTATTAGTTGAATCAATTCATTATTTCTTTTAAAAAACGAAGGTTTAAAGTTCTTCCATTGAAGCTGTTTAATTGTCTTAAATTATATCCAGAGACGAGGAAGGCAGTAGCAAGCAACAAAATGCTTGGGTGAGTAATAAATTATGTTATATTCAATTAAGTTATATATTTTATTTTAAATTAAGTTATAAGTTATATATATATATATATATATATATATATATATATATATAAAGCTACTATGATTTTGAACAAGCTCCCATGATGATAGAATTGATGGGATATATAATACATGCATAAGATGGGTTTCTACACAATTATGTGTAAATATATAATAGTGCTAGTCAATTCAAATTAGAATGGAAAATATTAATTTAATTATGAAAAAAATGTAATTTCTAGTTCAACTACACATGCATAATCATTGGATCATTAATTATACTTTTTAAAATGTGAAACACATATTCATCTAATGATGATTGTAAATATATAATTATATTTTTATAATTAAAATAATATTTTTTAATTATAATAGATCACACACTGCTGCACACCTTAATCACAACTTATTAAATACGTTGAAGAATCCAATACAAATTGTTTGATGAAATTCACCAAAAAATTTAGACAACTTTAGATGGACAGCAGTGCAAGAAAAAACTGAAAACAAGGAGGGTAATGCCCATATAGAGTATTGATATAATTGTACTTCAGCCCAGCTGACCGTTAGAAATTGTTATATATAGTGTATGAATCGGTTATTTTGTGGGCTTTTTTTGACTGTATTAGTTTTTTGGACTGAGTATGAAAACTTTACTGGTCTGAATTAAAAACTAAGTCTATAACTCTATATATACCTAATATTGAGAATTAAGAGGTAGGAGAAAAAATAGAGAGACATTATAAATATTTAACAAGATTCTTTTATAGTAGTAAAATCTTTATCTCTTGTGAACATAAGTGAATTTTTATCAAATCACATAAATCTGTGTGTATTTTTTCAGTTGCTTTAATTTGCACGTGTATGTGTGCATGTTTATATATGTTCGTTGCATAAATATCAACAAAATGGTATTAGAACAAAATTTCTTATAAAAGTATAACGTGTTGGTCGTGGATAACGCAGTTGATGGCATTAGAATACTTACCGTAGGCGATTTGGTTTTGGTGTGCAGCTGTTACAAAAAGGTTGAACGTGTGAAGTAGTGCAACGATAAAAATCGGTATTTGAACCAGTACAAAAGAAGTTTTGGTTTAAGAAAAGAAAAAGACAAATAAATTTGTCTTTTTTGTGAACCATTAGCTATTAAATAAAGTTGGGTCCTACTCATCTTTCTGCAAGCACGACCGGGGAAGAATTTTTTTTTTCTTAGTTGTTGCGCCAAAAATACCACGGTTAATAGTCAACGGCACATGTTATTTCTTTGATATTGGGGTGGAGTCGATTTCAATTTCACTTTTTGCCGTGTAATTGTGTCAACGAGATTTACGTAGTGGTTAGAATTAATCGTTGATATGGCTGTAAAATATAAGGTTGAGAAGTTCAACGGGAAGAATGACTTCAACTTTTGACAGATTAAGATGCAAGTCATGTTGACAAAAGATAGACTGAAAAAGACGCTAAAAGGAATAGATGCATTGTCTGTGAAGCTGACAGAAGAAGAAAAAAATGACATCATGGATAAAACGTTTACTGCTATTCTCTTATGCTTGAGTGATGAAGTCATGCGAGAAATAGAAGATGAGACTACAACTACGGGTTTGTGGTTGAAACTGGAGAATTTGTATATGAAAAAATCTCTAACAAATTGGTTGTATCTAAAGAAGCAGTTACACACGTTAAAAATGAAAGAAGGTGCAGAGAACATCATGATGAGTTTAATAAGATTCTTATAGCTTTGAAGAATGTTGGGTACAAACTCAGTGATGAGGACCAATTAATGTGTTTGCTGTGTTTGTTATGTTCACTACTAGATTCCTATGAGCACTTTGTGGATACTTTGATCTACAGTAGAGACACCTTGGCTTTAGAGGATGTCAAAGCAGCTTTGAACTCGAAGGAGTTGAAAAAGATGGTTAGTGGAGAAAAAGTAAAAAGCTTAGGTGAAGGCTTGCTGGCTAGAGGTAGATCAGAACATAAATAGTCCAAAGGTTATGAAGGTCGATCCAGATCAAAATCAAAGGGGGGAAAATTAAAGTGCTTTGAATGTCCCAAAGAAAGGCATTTTAGAAAAGATTGTCCAGAGCGCAAGGGAAAAGGAAAACAGAAATCAGAAGATTCTAGTAATGTAGCAGTTGCACAGGAAGAGTCTGATAGTGCTAATGTTCTTTCAGCCATTATGGAATGCTCAGGTGATGAGTGGATTATTGATTCTGGTTGTTCATATCATATGTGTCCCAATAGAGATTGGTTCGCTTCTTATTAGAGTGTGAACAGAGGTATTGTACTTATGAGGAATGATATGGCCTGTAAGACAATAGGGATAGGAACAGTGAAGATTAAGATGCATGATGGTGTTGTGATGGCTTTGACAGAGGTCAGACATGTTCCAGAGTTGCGCAAGAATCTTATTTCTGTGGGTACCCTAGATTCACAGGGCTGTAGGATTGTAGCTGAAGGTGGAGTTCTAAAGGTAGTCCGAGGTGCACTGGTGGTTATGAAAAGCAATAAACTTGGTAACTTGTATGTGTTATCAGGGCATACAGTTACAGGCAGTACAACGATGTCTACATCTTCAGATAGTGGCTCAACGGATACCTAGTTGTGACATATGAGTCAGAGGGGACTTGAGGTGTTGAGTCAGAAAGGCTTACTTGGGAAGAGTAAGGTTGAGAAGTTGGACTTCTGTGAGCATTGTGTGATTGGAAAACAATGTAAAGTTAAGTTCAGCAAGGCAGTTCATAACACCAGAGGTACTCTGGATTATATCCATTCAGATGTGCGGGGTCTTTCCACAGTTTCCTCACTTGGTGGAGCGAGGTATTTTGTTTCCTTTATTGATGACTTTTCACGTATGGTGTGGGTGAAAATACTGAAAAGTAAGGATGAAGTGTTTGAGGTCTTTAAGAAATAGAAGACAAAAGTTGAAAAACAAATTGGAAGAAACATCAAGAGGTTAAGAACTGATAATGGTGGTGAGTATACCAGTAAAACATTCTCAGAGTTTTGTGAGCATGAAGGCATTGAGAGACACTTCATCGTCAAGGGAACACCACAGTAGAATGAACTTGCAAAGAGGATGAATTGTACTCTACTGGAGAAGGCGCGGTGTATGTTATCCAATGTTGGTTTGGATAAAAAATTCTGGGCAGAGGCGATGAATACAACTTGTTTCCTCGTTAACAAATCACCATCTACAACTATTGATTGTCATATTCCACTTGAGGTATGGTTTGGTAATGTTGCTGATTTTAGTTCTTTGAGAGTGTTTAGATGTCCAGCTTACTATCATGTTAAGGAAAGTAAGATTGATCCCAGAGCTAAGAAAACCATATTTCTGGGTTATGTAGGTGGAGTGAAAGAATACAGGTTATGGTGTCCTGATTTGTATAAGATTGTGATTAGCGTGGATATGACATTCGATGAGTTTGCTTTGATGTCTGGTAAGCAAATGCATTCTCAGAAAGAGGATAAAGGTGATTCTGTGCAGGTGGAGTTTAGTACTCCAGGAAAAAATTCAAAGAGTAATGTGGAGGAGACAACCGGTGGAACCAGTGAGCACCAGCAGCAACAACAGTCCTTAACTAGTGGCAGAGCTAAGAGAACAATTAAAGCACCAGTTCGCTATGGGTTCGAAGACATGGTGACATATGCATTGACAATGTATGGAGATGATCCTTCCACTTTCAGGGAGGCAATGAGTGACAGTTGTTCTGAAAGGTGGAAAAAAGCCATGGAGGATGAGATGTACTCATTGATGAAGAACCAAACTTCGAAACTTGTAGAGTTACCTAAGGGTCAGCGGGCCATTGGGTGCAAATGGGTGTATTTCAGGAAAGATGGTTATCCAAGATCAGACAGTGTGATATATAAGGCAATATTGGTTGCCAAAAGGTATGCTCAGAGAGAAGGTGTGAACTACTATGATGTGTTTTCTCCTGTTGTGAAACACACTTCTATCAGAGTATTATTGGCATTAGTTGTATTATTTAACTTGGAGTTGGAACAACTAGATGTCAAGACAACTTTCTTACATGGAGTTTTGGATAAGACAATTTACATGAAGCAGCCTGAAGGGTTTGAGGTTGCTTGTAAGAGTGATCATGTGTGTAAACTGAAAAAAGTCCTTATATGGGCTCACCTAGATAGTGGTATAAGAAGTTTGACTCCTTCATGATCAGGCAAGGATACATGAGGAGCAAGTATGACAGTTGTGTCTATTTTTTGAAGCTTCTAGATGGTTCTTATGTTTATTTACTTTTGTATGTTGATGACATACTAATTGCTGCTAAGAGCATGAAAGAGATCAACATGTTAAAATCCCAACTGAGTTAGGAGTTTGAGATGAAAGATTTGGGTACAGCTAAGAAGATTCTTGGTATAGAGATACATAGAGAAAGGAAAAATGGCAAGTTATATCTATCACAGATAAAATACTTGGAGAAAGTTCTTTCAAGGTTTGAAATGGAGATCTCTAAGCCAGTGAGTACTACTTTGGTAGCTCATTTTTACTTTTAGCAAATATGTCTCCGAGCACCGATGAGGAGCGTGAGTACGAGTCATGTTCCATATGCTAGTGCAGTGGGTAGCTTGATATATGGTATGGTGTGCACTAGGCCAGACATTTCACATGTAGTGAGTGTTGTCAGTAGATATATGGCAGATCCTGGAAAGCAGCATTGGCAGGCAGTGAAATGGTTGTTGCGATATCTTCGAGTACATTGGATGTAAGATTGGTTTTCAAGTGGGACAGTGGTACAGGTTCACTTGTTAGTGGATATGTGGATTCTGATTATGCTGGTGATTTAGACAAGCGACGTTCTATTATAGGGTACGTGTTCACTTTGTTACGTGGTCCTACAGTTGGAGGGACTACAATTGCTTTGTCTACTACTGAGACAGAGTATATGGCCCTGAAAAAGGTTGTGAAGGAGGCTTTATGGCTCTGAGGTTTAATTGATGACTTGGGGATTACCTTGGAGAGTGTACCAGTGCATCATGCCAGGACCAAGCATATTGATGTTCGTTTCCATTTTGTTCGTGAGATTATTGAAGACGGTGAGATTTCTTTGCAGAAGATCAATACTAGTGATAATCCTGCAGATATGCTGACAAAGACAGTCCTAGCTGTCAAGTTTGAGCATTGTTTGAACTTGATCAATATCCTACTGTGTTGATCGCCTCGAGGGACGCGTTTGGAGATGTTGATTGGTTGATTGGCTAGTGGCTTGTGGAGGTCCTCGCTAAGGTGGAGATTGTTATATATAGTGTGTGGCTCGGCCACTTTGTGGGCTCGAATACTTTCTATTTATGTGTTTCTATTTTATTAGTTTCCTTGACTGTATTAGTTTCCTGGACTGAGTAGGAAAACTTTCCTAGTTTGAATTGGAAACTAAGTCTATAGCTCTATATATACCTAGTATTGAGGATTGAGAGGTAAGAGAAAAAATAGAGAGACATTATAAGTATTGTACTAAATTCTCTCGTATTAGTAAAATCTTCATCTCTCGTGAACGTAGGTGGATCTTCACCGAACTACATAAATTTGTGTGCGTTCTTCCAGTTGCTTTGATTTGCATCTGTGTGTGCATGTTTATATTTGTTCCGCTGCATAAATCTCAACAGAAATTGCCCCTATGAAACAAGCTAATTGATCAATAATTTCTGAGTCACATAAACATCAAATCAAAAAGTTCTAATAGGCAGTTCAGAAACAGAAAAATAGCCATAACTGAAAACAGGGGAATTACAATATATGTTCTTGCTTGGTTTCAAATGCATTCTTTACAAGAGTTTCAACAACACAAACTACACATTGTAATTACAAAGTAAAGAACTAACAATTAAACTCACCCGCATCCATTCTCTACGTACAATACCTACTACCTGATCACACAAATAAACAGAAATGAAATTACTTTTTGCACAGTACTGACCACAAAGATGACGAAGAAGACGGTTTTCGTAATTCTTAGTAGTACTAATGGAATGGAGGGTAAGACAAAACGGAGAAGAGAGTTTGTGTCGAGGTGAGAAGTAGAAGAATAATGGCAGCAATGACAGAGATGATAGTCCACGGGTTATTGAAGTAATCACGCTTTAAGGAGGATCGCCACCGGTGCCTTTTTTCTCGACAATAAGCATTGATTTTATTGCACAAACCATCATAATAGAATTCTCTCATGTCTATGTCAACCCCTTTGCAGATATCATTGATTGCAGTGGATACCTTCTCAGTTTCTATTATAGAACAATCAATAATTCCTTTATCACTCAACAATTCCACATCCTGTGAAGAGTTAATAAGATTATCAAGCAAGACAACATAAGATGTGACCTTGTCATCGTACCCTTGGCATTGCTCCAACGCCACGAGATTTGAAAGAAGAACAAATGAAACACCAGCCCTCAATGAAAAAGGTGGGATTTTAAGCACCCCATTTTCACTGAATTCAATGTCCAACAACCCATTTGGTTTAGCTTTCTTCTCAACCTTTACTCCAGCTTCCATAAGGTTTGTCACACACTTAGTAAATTCCCAGTTAACCTTGTTTCCTCTATCGGGAGATCTCGGCAAGGGAAAAAGGTGGTTGCGTAGGAAATCTAGTAAATGCTTGGCTCTAGTATTCAAAGTCACTGGGGTTCTTTTAGTGCAAAGAATTGATTTGAAGAAAATGGCAATATGTTCATCGAGGGAGTGGCCTATGAGCTTAGGAGCGTTACTTAGATTGAACAAGGCGTCTAAAACAATGAATGGAAGCTGGTTTTCAAGTAATATCAAGTCATGACAGAGACTTCCAAGCATCCAATTTGCCTTGAAAATATGATCATACTTCCATGGAAATTGAGGTCTCTGTATTAGCTCATTGTATCTGTACAATAACTCAAGGATAAAACAACCATCAAACAACATTATTTGTACAAATTCATTCCTAGATATATGGTCAATTGGTTCTGCATAACACTCACGAGCTTCCAATTCTAAATCCCAGATGGCTTTTACCAACTTATCCGTACTTGAACCTGATCGAGAGAGGAATGCGTGCAAATACCATTTCTTGTACTTGTCCAAGCCTTGCAACCTTTCCTCACCATGGTGAAATGGGCCAATAGATAAAGTCTTAGGCTCATATGTGCCTTTATCTTCACCACGGAATGCTTCTGGGACTCTAAAGATGCAACAACTTGACGGAGGCATAGGCTTGATTTTAGCTTCAACAATAGCAGTGAGATATATGACATCTTCATTAATGTCAACATGAACTTGAGCCTGTATATCCCCATGATCCCCCATCTCCGTAAGGGCCTTTTAACCTATGCATAAACTTGTAAAACACACAATCAGAAATTTGGGGCAACTCTTAATTTAGTAATTACAAGAGAATTTCCCTATAAATAGAAATTTTATGTATATGAATTGATTTGAAAAGGTAAAGCAATAGGAATCTTATGCATATGAATCAATTCGAAGAGTAAAGCTAATTCATGGCAATTAGTGACCATCTTGTGCTATTGGAAGTATATTAAAAGAAAAATAACACAAGCAATATATTCTATATATATATATATATATACTTGGATTGGATTTGATATAAAAATTGAAGAACAAATTAACACATGAAATTTTGATTACCTCTCAAATGATGAATTTCCACAGCTTCCTTATTGTATATCTTACACCTTCCTGGTTTCCGTCTCTTCTCTCATATGTTCGTTACGGAATCAGTTCTCAACACATACTCTCAAACGCGGTTGGTTTCATTTTTGTCTTTAAAAGCACAAGCTTTCAAGAACATAAAGTATATATAATAAAACTCAAATTCATTAAAAGACGGTGTTCTTTCTCCAATATAATGTTCCGTACCCAAAAAAATAAATAAAAATAAAAATAAAAATAAAATTGCAATGTTTGTTCCTTATGTGTTATCTCTAGCGACGACTGAAAAAAAAATATCTTTGTATATTCTAAAACTCAAAACAATCAACAAAAACTGATTATGATCATTTGGATTTTGTTCAATTTGATAAAAGAAAAAAAATCTATGTATATTTAAATTTCAAACCATTCAACATAAATTGATTATATTCATTTTGGTTTGGATTGATTGATTGCTTAACCCAAAGAAGCCAATAAGAAATGCCTTGGCACTATGGTCAAGCCTCAAAATTTATCTTACGGGGTTAAGGATTCAAGTCGCAATAAGACAGAAAGATTAATAAATACATTTATAGGACAGTCTATCGAGCTAAAGACTTTTATAGCATAGATTTATTAGTGAATGAAGTATTGCACCCGAATCTACAAGGTAGATTTATAAACCCTGCTGACTATAGGCCTTACGGGGATAGGAGCTTAAAAGCACATTGTTCCTAGTAAAAAATAAAAAATAAAAAATAAAAAACAAAAAACAAGCCAATTAGTTGAACTAATAACAAGAAATAATGCATACAAATTAGTGCACCAAATTACCAAGCAACTCATTGCTTTTTTTTTTATAATTTTTTGTGAAAAAGTTTTTCCTATCTTACCAACTATCTTAACCAACTAGGGCTACCTCAATTGGTGGGCATCCTTCCTCTTTTATAAGTAAGAAATATGGGTCAACCATGGTTATAGGCCGAAACCCAACCAATTACAATGTCCCTCCCAATATTAAATTTAAATCGAACGAGTCAAAAAAATAGTAAAAAAAGACTCAAATTATTATATCTCGTGAATTTGCGACTGGTCGGCGGTCGTTGCTCAGCTCAACCAATTACGATGAAACTTCAAGCTGATAGTACCCTTATTATATAAAATTCAAATCGAACGATTCAAGAAATTAGTACTCAGAATTGCTGAATACAAAATACCCTTCTCGTGTTTCTTCGCAATCCGGGAAGCGGCTTTTTCCTCTTTCTTCATTGCCCTCTTTTTCTGATTTCTGCTTTGGCCTTCTTAATTCCTTTGGTATGTATGCAATTTTTTCCTTTTAAGTTTTTCAAATCTTAATTACGTGGTTTTATATTGGTGATGATTTGCTTTTCAAGAGATTTAAGTTTGCTTCCGTTGCGAAATTTTGTTGGTTCCAGAGCTCCTGGGGCGATTCTTGAGAATTTTTATAATATTTACATAAGGACCCCAACCACATATTAGAGATATATTACTTTTAAGGCCCATTATTCGAAGGAAACTAGGCAAACCAGATAAATGTGGGCAGCGTAGTTAATAGAGGGGACGAAGGCCAAACCCCACAATCACTCCCTACCTCTTTTGAGGTTCAGGAGACTCATAAGCAAATGATTTTTGTCACTTAAGCTAGTGTGTGTTAGTTGTCCTACATACATGTACTCCAAACTTTCATCTTTCTAACTTGTATGAATTTGGAAACTCTTATTATATATATATTCCCTTTGTGATCTCCACTTGTCCCTGCTCTTGATCATTTGAAGAAATTAAACTAATGCATTGCTAGTACTACTTCTCCAGTAGCCATGGTTGCTGGACTACAGGAGGCAAGTACTCATATCCCTGGTGCCTTTGACATGATTTGCTTCATCCGCGCTTTGGAAATCAATCCATGGCCTCCATCTCAAGCCATGGAATCTATCGGTTCTCCTGTAATTCTACAATGGATAAGCAATAATCAGGAAAACAGTGGATCGGCGTATGGACGGACAATTACTTCTTTTCCTGCAATTGGTTCTGTTGGGAAACTTGTATTTAGAGATTCCGCCTCCTTGTATGCTACTTTGTACCTAAAAGTTTCAAGTAACAATCGCAGTGGGGTTGAAAACAACTACGTTGGATTCAATTTGTATCAGCAACAGGGGGCTTTAATGAAGCACTTGGGAACTGCCACGATAAATTTGACAGATTATCCTATTTTGCAAACTCCTGGTAATAATGTAAACATAGGAGTCGAAGTAAGCCGTGGGACTAGCGCTGCGCAAAGACTATATTCATACATCAGTAGAGAAAATGAGGTGAAGCCAAAGTTGTACCTTAACATTGTGTCGATGTGCTATCAGTAACAGATAAATCCACAACACCGGAAAGGAAAGCGTTTAAGTATACATTCTCTTAGTCGTTGAACCATACATTTGTACCTTGATTGGTTACAGCAGAACAATATAGTCTTCAACAATATCTCTAACGAAAGGGTGCCGCTGTAGGGAGAAATCAGACGCGCGGCAAGCACTTGGGTCCATGCATCTTCTTGTGCTAATGGTCTCTCAATTTCAGACTGGTTTTTAAGTTGGAGTAATTATTTATTTCAGGGACAGTAAACGCTTCTCATTGAGTGTGGGTGGGGTTAACATGGGTGTTTTCCTTGTTTTAGTTCGTTCTAAGTTGTCCTGGCGTTTGAATTTAGGATAGAAAAATGCTAAAGTAACATTCAATAATGTACATCCAACGTGATGTACCTAGGGTAATATGTATGAGTTTCCGAGCCCTTGTGCTTATATTTACTTGTGATCTCATTTTAATAAATCATATTTCTTGTTTCTGCTAAAAAATAAATAAAAATAGAACATTTATACCTTGATAAACTTTGTTCCCTAGGGTCAATTTAGGTCAGTTGGTATCGATTCCATAAGAGCATTTTCTTTTCTTTTCTTGGACGACATTGATGGTTCTACTTAATTAAATTGTTATGTAAACTAGTCTTGGTGGAAAGAAAATAACTGAAAACCAAGCCAAAAATCATGCTAGATATACCTTGGCTTTCAACATTTTTCCCTGTGTTGCAGCCCAACAGTTCTTTGAATGTTTGAGATCTTGTACAATACACATGAGATCCTTGACATCTAAGATATGCTGAGCTCTGGCATTGAGAAAAGTGTTGGAAGCCAAAGTACATTTAGCATTTCTCCTTTTTTTTTTAAAGGGTAAAAGAGATTTATTGAAAACCAGGTCAAAGCCAAACAAACACACACTGTAGATACAAGCAAGGCCTAAGCCAACCTGAAAACATAACACAACCACGGGGAGTGACAATCAAGTATACAAACATACAAACATCCTGAGGCATCTTTCAACAAGGTTTCTCAAAGTTAAATGAGCAATTTGGTCTTCATTCAAGGTCTTCACTCCATTGTAGGATTGATAATCAACTGCTTGGTTGGCCTCCCCCTAACATGAGATATGCTCCAATAACTCTATTTTTTGAGCAATTTGGTCTCATTCAAAGATCCTTTCCTCGTTGTAGGATTGGAAGTAGCACAGAAATCAAGTGCTTGGTTGGCCTCCCCTTAACATGATATATGCTTCAATAACCTTGAGAATCGTTGAAGATGTCGCTTAAAACAAATGTACGTGGGCCGAGCCCAATGTTATTTGTCTTTTATTTTTATGTCTAAGTTTTTTCCTAAATAGTGTTCTCATATGTTATATACAACTCTATGTGATGAGGGGAGAGAAATCAAAGAAAAGAAAAAAACCCTAGTACAAAGTAAAAAGAGGTGAGATTAAGATCTACCTAAAGGAATGCTTTGCATTGATTTGCTCTTATAGTATTGAAATCTCTACCTCTGTGGATGTAGCCAACACTGGGTGAACCATGTAAAATCTTGTGTATTGTGGATTTTGTCTTTGTAAAATCTTGTTTGATTCCTATTTCTTTGTGATTCTTGATTTCTTTCCTGCATTGCACATTTGCTTTTGGTGTTGCCATTGTTTTCATTATCAAACAAGTTCTTAGAAGGAAAGTTGCACAATGAGTGGTTGTAAAAATTACTAAGAGTGCATTCTTGGGTATTCACATCACCCATTTCTCCGTAAGAGTAACCTCTGAATTCTTTTTATCAATGATAAAATATACTAGGTTAATATATTTATTTACCGCAGCGTTTTGAACACAATTAATAGTTGGTTAGTAGCAATTGACCACAAAGACTTGGGTGGCATTTGGCATGTGGAAATCAGGAAGATGGGAACAGGAATCAAATTACGAGGTAAGTAAATAATTATCAACGAGAAATTGAGAGTGAGAATCCCAACAATGTATTTGTTTACTTACGAGAATCATAAACAATTTTATTAAAAATATTATCTTATTATATTTACTTATTGATAAGAATTTGTTACTAAATAACCACACCAACTATGTGCTACAAAGACTATATTTATACGATACAAATTAATACTGTAAATTTTTTATTAATGTATTCTTAAATTGTCTTGAATAATGGACTAACACATAATTCAAGGCATCTAAAATTGTAAAGGTTGATAGAAAATATTATTACAATGCACATTTTCGATGTTAATGTGGCACGTATTATTCTTTTAAGATATGTTACGCTCCCCCACATAACAAGTGTATTAATTATTCATACCATTCTAGCCAGCTACTTTTTTGTTTGTTTGTTGTGTTATTACATTAGATGCTGGTAGAGAAGTTATAAAACAATAAGTACTCATGGCATGGGTCTTGGATATAAATGATGAATAAACAATCACGGACCACTTGAACATTTAACTCATACGAAGATGCTAGAGCCATATCTGCACGGGAACACCTACTGAACACATCTAGTTTATAAATACAATTTTCTTATTACACAATCAGGTTATAAAACATTAAAATATTAATTGTTCATTATTGTATGACATGACATTAATCAAATGAATTTGTGACACAAAAATATTTGACGTGGACATACAATAGGAAAATGCTAAAATTTAACATTGACAGAATTATTTTTATCAATACATATCCATTATTGGGTTATATTGTTGAGATCCTCTCGAGATAAATATTCCACCTTATATATTGGGCGAGCTATTTGATATGTTGCATTGGGCTCTGTTGGATGGACGTCGATCTCTATTAATATTAATATTATTTTTAACTTAATAATTTTTAAGCTGCTCTGATGTGGAGTTTTACTCTAAAAGACATCATCAGTACTAATGAATGTGATATTCTAACTTATATTACATATGACGAATATGTCTATATTCAATGTGAGACTATTATTTTAATCTACACATACCCAACTGGGTCATGATAATGCCTATATTTTGTTTTTGTCAAAGAGATAAATAGTGTGTAAGTTGACATTTAAAAAAAAATGGTTAACCTTAATTTTCTACATTAAACAATGACTATGTGGCAATAAAAAATGATTTTCTTTTAGCGACCCTACACACAAGAAATGACGACTAATGTGGCAATTAAACAATGTCTGATGACCTAAACTTAATGAGAATTTGATATTAATTCAGTACAAATTTTAATTATAAAACAATTATTTGTCATTATGAAATCTATAAAAAAAAGTTACTATATATATACAAACTTGAGTAATATGGGAAAATATTTTTTAAAAGAGAAATAATTTTATGACCCAAAAACCTATTTGGCAAGGCACAGCACATATATGCTCGTTGTTTATTGATCTGATATATTTGTTTCTTGTTTCATTAAAAAAAAGACATAGCACATGCATAAGAATCCAATAGAGATTACTAAAGAGACAAAAAGGTTCAACTAGAGTGCACTTTGCTAAACAAAGTAATTAAAACAAATAATGCAGAAAGCCACTCCACTTCATATATATACCCAGTAAGGGCTTTACACTCAGGACTGGAATACTTATTAACCACAGATTACTTAAATGCAGAGTAAGAATCAGCATGCTATTATTAATTAAATGGCAAGATAAGCAGCCACGGTCTGTGCAACAGTAAGAAGTAGCAGAATAATTGCAGCAATAACAGAGATGATAGCCCAAGGACTATTGAAGTAGTCACGACTTAACGTTGCTCTCCATCGATGTCGTTTCTTTCTACAATATTCGTTCACTTCATGACAAAGACCTTCGTAATAGAATCTTTTGAAGGATACGCGTTTGCCGACACTGTTAATTAAATTGGACACCCTCTCATCCTCGAAGAAGAAGCAATCAATAATTTCCTTGTCACGCAGCAATTTCACATCATTTGGAGAGTTGATTAAGCTATCAAGAAGCACACCATAAGATGTGATCCTATCATCATAACCTTGACACTGCTCGAAAGCTATGAGATTCGATAAAAGAACAGCCATAGACCTTCCAAAAAGAAAAGGAGGAATCTCAAGCACTCCATGTTTACTGAATGTGATATCTAACAACCCTTTTGGGTGATCCTTCTTTCTGAATTTCACTCCAGCCTCTGATAGGTTCGTGGCGCATTTTGTGAATTCCAAGGCCACCCTGTTCGATATCACATAGTTAGGTATTGGAGACTTTGGAAAGAGATGGCTACGCAAGAAATCAAGCAAATGAAGTACTTTTGCTTGTGAGCTCGTTTCTATTGTTGCTTCAGTAGGAAATATTGGGTCGAAAAAGAAGGCTACTAGTTCAACGAGCGAATCTTCTGGTTCTGATGATGATTCCTCGTTATCATTGTTGATGCAATCATGTAAAGCTTCTAATATTGTGAAAGGAAGCTGGTTTTCAACTAAGATCAAGTCTTGACGGCAACTTGCAATTAACCAATTTGCTATGAACATGCGATCATCATCGTATGAGATCCCATCCGTAGTCTTCTCTTCCTTGAATCTGTACAAGAGCTCAAGGATAAAGCAGCCATCAAGTAGCATAATTTCGATGAATTTTTCTTTGGACATATGGTCGAATAGGACGCTATAGCATTCGCGAGCATCGGGTTCCATGTCCCAAATGGCATTCACCAAGTCTTCCATCTTGATATTCTCCTCGGAACGGCGGAGGAGAGCTTGTAAATATCCTTTTTTGTGATCTTCCATGGCTTTTAGGCGTGGTTTACCATGATGAAATGGGCCAATTGATACAGTCTGAGGAGCATATCTATCTTCTTTTTTAGAGCGAAATTCTAAAGGAACTTTGTGAATGCAGCATCTTGGTGAAGGCAATGACTTCATTTTGGCTTCAATTGAAGCAGTAACCTGCTGCTTTAATGGATCTATGTCAACCTCAACTTGATTCTCGTCTGTATTTGTCTCACCCATTTCTGTATCTATGTCAACCTCATCAACTTGATTCTCGTCTGTATTTATCTCACCCATTTCGATAGCAGTTTCATCCATTTAGGAATTGTATAGAATGCTTCTTTTTAATTTCTTATGTTACCTTGCTTGAAATTATGATCGGTATTAACAAAGCCCGGCGGAGACCGCCCACCAGCCCTACCAATACATTTTTTGTGTTAATAAAGATTTAAGATTCAATTTCCTTCATCAATTGGATCATAAGATAGGATCTTGCTTTTGTTTTTTTAAAATATCCTTAGTTTAATTCTAAATTTTCTTCTCTTTATCCTTTTTTGTTCTACCTTTTAATAAGTTGTCTGATACTCGGCAAAAAAAAAAAAAATTGTGGCTCATAAACACTAACTTATGATATGACATGACAAATAAAACTCGGACAATGGTTGCATATGTAGCCAAGTAGAATAAAAAGAATGAACAGTAGTGAAGAAAAAATATATAGAGAAAAACTGGCTCACCTTAAAGAAGAGTTGTAATAAGCTTTCCAATAGGATGGCTGATTTGCATCTAGATGCAAGAGAAAGTACTCCTCAAGAACATTATAAATAGCAGAAATGAGTCGTCGCCTTACTCTATTCAAGTCTTTCTTTTTATCTTTTCCTATGGGGAGATGGCTACCGAAGAACATTAATGAGTCATCTCTTTTCTGTCGACTATTCAAGTCTTTCTTTTTGTCTTTTCCGGGTGATGGCTACATACTTGTTAATTATTATTATTATTAAAAATATATTTATAATTTAAAAATTATATTTAAAATTATATTAATACTGTAGAATATGATGAGCGAAGGACTTCTTATTTTTTATTTTTTTCTTTAATGATATAATAATGTGATGTGATTTATTGTCACTTTAATTTGAATATAAATTTAAAATATATTTTAGACTGTTTTAACATTCCTCTAAAATTATTATTATTATTACAGAAAACAAGATCAAATATATTAAATGAAAATAAAAGAAGGTTAATTAATACTGCAAGTAAGAACATGAGAGGAGGAGGCCCAACTTGTCTTTAATTAAGAGCAGAAAAACAATTACATATTCGCATTAATGAATTACAGCTAATTAACATAAAATTATTACGTATTTGGAAGTTGACAATGTCAGTCAATGGTATGGTTAGGGTATTACTCTGATCAAATTAATTAATGTGTAGCTCATGTGATTGGTAAACCCTGAGGAAGATTAACTTAATTTATATTAATTGCGGTTAATATACTAATCAGCAAGTTGAAATATAATATTAATTAATTCTTTGTTAATTAATATATCTTTGTTAACATCAAACAAACACAATATTAATTAATTCTCTTTTGTGCTTACGAGAAAGTCTTCTCTTGTTTTATTTCCATTAATTAATTTAATTATTCCCATTACAGTTCTCGCCAAACAAATTATACATATAAATTATTTAGTTGATTAATATAATGCTATAATCAAGATTAAGGGAGAATAAGCACCCAACGTCTTTATGAAATACGTTTTTTTTTTCTTCTAAACTACTGGTCACTTTATTTGTTAAATGCAGTAACACCTAAATGTAAGCCATTGCTAACGTGGCAAGGCCACATTTGCAAACATTTAATACAAAAAAGCGTGCGCTAACCCTTTTCTATTTTTGTTCTAAATCTTTCAGTGTCCTCTCTCGGCTAATTTTTTTGCGATGACAAAATTAATATGAAGTTCGACGCCTTAAGAGGGTGAATAGCTAACACATTTCCATCAGTATATGTCGTAATAGAGTTCGAAATCATGACTAAACCCTTCAACCTACCAATCATTTTCCACTAACGTAATTTTAGACAACCAAAAGGTTAAAATGCCAATAAATGCACCACTTTCTTTGATGTGGTGCATATTTTTAAAAATATTTATTTTAAAATTAAAAAATAAGGATTATAAAATGTATCATTCGTATAGTGTTATCAAACTTAAAATACAATAAATGTATTAATCCATTTTAAGCCCTGTCTTATGCATCCTTGTCTTATTTGACTCAAAACATTTATAATAAAATTTTCCTTTCTCTATATAAAGTGATAATCTGGGAAAAAAGAAAAGAAAAAAAAAAAAGAACACTTATTTTTATCATGAACATTGAGCATGTAAAAATATATGTATCAACACATATGTTAAGATTTAATCAACAATAAACAAACACGTTGTGGGTAAGATAAATAAGCACTTTTAGATGACTTAAACCAATTATATTAATATATATATAATTAAAAGGAATTTGATTAGTTGACATATTTTTTTGACATTGTAAGTGAGAGTGGTTAAATTTTCTCGAATTACGTGATAACATCTTATATTACACAATTAACGCGTGATACGAGGTACTGTCACGTAATTTAAAACAATTCAACTACTTTTACTTATAATGTCAAAAAAGTGTCAAAAAAAAAGTATCCTTATCGCGTTATCCAATTACAAAAGTCATTCAAAGGAACATTATCAACGGCAAACATATCCCACAACAGAGAAACATTAGTTCTAGAAATGTGCTTATAGAGAACCCTGTCAAAACAAGAAAAAACAACATGACAAATATCCCTTAATATGGGCTCTACATGGTTTAAACCACCTATTCTGGCAGTATAAGGAAATAATCTAATTGATTTATACTAATTTTATATATTAGGAAATAATTTGTGTGATTTGTATTTACCTTGTAAGTTACCAAAATCTCGGTAAATTATTAGATCCACAATCAGGGGATTTGTTACCAATCATAGATTTGGAAATCAATAACCTAGGCTCGCAATCTCTTGGCTGTCAATAAAAATCAACCCATTAATTAATATTTTATATGGTATCAGAGATTCTTGCTCACGCACCCCTTTGCACCAAGGTTTCAACTCTCTGCAACTACCACCATGGCCGAACTGCGTACATCTCAAGCCTCTGCATCTACTCATCCTTCCATCCTTAATCCCTTAGACACATCCAACACTTTAATCTCCATCAATGTTGCTGCTCAAATCCCATTGAAGCTCACCACCACAAACTACACACCATGGAAAATTCAGTTCCACACCCTTCTTGTTGGATATGACCTTATGGGGTTTGTTGATGGTTCGAAATAATGTCCTCCTCCCATCATCAAAGTTAATGGTGTGGATGAAATAAATCCAGAATATTCATTCTGGATTCGTCAACATCAGCTCATTCTCAATGCTATAGTTGGCTCCCTCTCACCTACAATCATCCCATTCATCGCTTCGGCCTAAAGGTATAAGTGGATTGATTCAAACTGCGAAATCGAACCGAACCGGTGTGTTCGAATTGAATCAGATCTGTTTTTTACCCTAATCGGATCGGTTTCGGTTTGGACTTTTTAAAATCCGATCGGTTCGGTTACGTCTACGGATTAAAGTCTAAAAAACCGACGCTAAACCGAACTGAACTAAATCAGCAGGGCCATATAGCGAAGCGATGCCTAAACTTTTGTTGCACACCATGGACGAACCAACAGACTCAATTCCATCACAAAAGTGGTCATAACTACCACCCACACCACTCACCACAAGCAAACTTTGCAAGCCCATCGGATCAACTGAATCCTTCATGGCTTCTTGACTCTGGAGCTTCCCATGATGTCACCACAGACTTAAGCAATCTGTCGCTTCACGCTCCTTATGACGGCACTGATGATATTATGATTGGAGATGGCACTTGTCTTCCCATTATCCATACTGGTTCTACTATTTTATCTTCTTCCTCTCAACCATTTAAATTAACCAATGTGCTTTGTGTTCCTACTATGAAGAAAAACTTAATTTCTATTTCAAAATTTTGTCTTTCTAACCATGTGTCAATTGAATTCTTACCATTTTCCTTTGTTGTGAAGGATCTCTGCACGGGGGCACGCCTCTTGCAAGGACCGTCTAGGAATGGCGTCTATGAATGGCTAGCTCATGTTTCACCTTCTCCACCAATTATTGCCTTTTCTAGTGTCAAAGCATATATTTTCGACTGGCATCATCGTATTGGTCATCCCTCTCTTAGGATTGTTAACCACCTCGTGTCATCCAATAAGTTGTCATTACCCTTACCGTCATCCTTTTCATGCAATGCTTGCAAATGCAATAAAAGTCGTTTTCAGTCTCATCTCTCGCTAGTTCTTCTCTTTTAGAGATCATCTACTCTGATGTATGGAGCTATCCAATTGAATCATTTGATGGGTATAAATATTATGTTCTATTTGTGGACCACTTTACCAAATATATGTGGCTCTACCCATTGAAACGAAAATCTGAAGTTTATAATGTGTTTATTCGTTTCAAACTCATTGTGGAAAAATACTTTGCTCGCTCCATAATTACACTTTACACGGACAACGACGGAGAGTACCAAGCTTTAAAATCATTTCTTTCTCAAAATGGAATTTCTCACCTCACCACTCCTCCCCACACCCCTGAACATAATGGTTTCTTTTAGTGTCGTCATCGCCACATTATTGAAACAGGTCTAGCTCTCCTCCACCATGCCTCCTTACCTCTCAATTTTTGGACCCATGCACTTGCTACTGCCACCTACCTAATCAACCGCATGCCCACTCCAAGTCTATTTATGCTTTCCCCATTTGAGAAAATCTTTGGACACAAGCCTAACTACTCCAAGTTAGGTGTATTTGACTTTCTATGTTACCAGTGGTTGCGACCTTATAATACACACAAATTAACACTGCGGTCTAAACCTTGTATTTTTCTTGGATACTCACTCACCCAAAGTACCTATCATTGATATGACCATGAAAATATTTGTTTCCCGTCATGTTGATTTTGTGGAAACTATTTTTCCTTACTCCCACCTTCACCCCACACATTCTCACTCTAACATAGATACCCTCTCCAATTGGTTATCTCACACCCCCCTGTTTTTACAATTCCCATCACCCACTCATCCCATTCAGAACCATAGCAAAACCCATGTGAACATGAGCATGACATTTCAGGCAACTCCTCGTCTCCTTCAGCAAGTGCGGGCTCCCATGTGATCCAGCAAGCAACACCCATCACTAATGCCACCCCCCAAACTTCTCTTATGACCACACCACCCACCCAGCAACACCCCATGTCACCAAACCCACAACCCCAACAACACATGGGCCCACCAATTACCCACATCTCATCTACCCGTGAAGCACCTCTTTCAAATTCACTTGCAACTCAACCCATCAATAATCATCCTATGGTCACACGTAGCAAAAATAACATTCACAAACCCATAACCAAACTTTCCCTCACCTCTATCTTACCCAATCTTGATGAACTTGAACCCACCAGTGTCACTCAAGTAATGAAGAATTCCAAGTGGCGTCAAGCAATGTCTGAAGAATTTGATGCCTTACTTTGTAATGGCACATGGGATCTTGTTCCTCATCACTCATCTCAAAATCTTGTTGGATATAAATGGGTGTTCCACATCAAGCGAAAATTAGATGGCTCCCTTGACCGTTACAAAGCATGCTTGGTTACTAAAGGCTTCCATCAACGTTCAGGTGTTGCTTATCATAATACTTTTAGTCCAGTTGTGAAGCCTACCACTGTGCGTCTGATTCTTAGTCTTGCTGTCTCACAAGGTTGGACCCTTCGTCAACTTGACGTTAGCAATGCCTTTCTCCAAGGTCATTTAACAGAAGATGTTTTTTTATGGTTCAACCGCTAGGTTTTGTTGAAGCTTCTCATTCAACTCATGTTTGTTGCCATCGCAAAGCACTGTATAGGCTCAAACAAGCGCCACGTGCATGGTACAATGAATTGAGTCAATTTCTTGTGGCCTCTGGGTTTGCCAATTCTCAATATGACACCTCACTATTCATTTATAATCATGATAGCAATATTATCTATCTTTAGTCTATGTGGATGATATTATTCTCACAGGTAACAACCTTATGGCTGTCAATGATTTTATACACCAGCTTGGTGCCCGTTTTTCGATCAATGATGGTGGCATGTTTTCTTATTTTTTAGGTGTGGAGGTCATACCAAGCAAGACTGGTCTATTTCTTTCTCAAAAGCAATACATTGTTGATCTTCTCACTAAGTCCAACATGCCCAATGCCAATGAGGTCACTACACCTTTGTCAACAAGTCAATCACTTAAACTTGATGATGACACCTCTCTTATAGACTCTACTGAGTTTCGACAGATTATTGGAAGTCTTCAATATTTGTCTCTTACTCGGCCTGATATTGCTTTCGCTGTTAACAAACTTTCCCAATTCATGCATCGACTACAACTCATTCGCAAGCTGTGAAAAAGAAGGCTACTAGTTCAACGAGCGAATCTTCTGGTTCTGATGATGATTCGTCGTTATCATTGTTGATGCAATCATGTAAAGTTTCTAATATTGTGAAAGGAACCTGGTTTTCAACTAAGATCAAGTCTTGACGGCAACTTGCAATTAACCAATTTGCTATGAACATGCGATCATCATCGTATGAGATCCCATACGTAGTCTTCTCTTCCTTGAATCTGTAGAAGA